>VRLP01000240.1:0-65000 GCA_009660295.1 Lophius piscatorius
TGAGGTGGTCCTGGAGGTGGGCAGCAACTACTTTTTCCAGAACTTTGGAGAGGAATGGGAGTTTGGAAATGGGCCTGTAATTAGCAAAAAGTTCTGGATCGAGAGTAGGTTTTTTGAGGAGTGGTCTGATTATGGCGATATGATATGATATTATGATATTATATGATTATATATATATATTATATTAATATGATATTATATTAATATCATTAATGCTTTCCTTTAGCAGCAACCCAAAGAAGTTGGCCTGGGTTTCACTATTGACTTTGTAAGACGTCATCATTATAATTGTATTCCTGTTCTTATTTTACTTTTCTTTACAGTGTTGAAGGGTTGAATTGACATGATTTGCAAAATGTGTTACCTCACTTGAATTTCTGCTTTATGGTTTATGCAGAAATTTTCCCTTAATTCACATCATTTACTTTCTCTTAAATGTGGGTCAAGCTTAAATTAAAAAAGAAGTTCTTGCTGCAGCACAAACTAGGTCTGTGCTGTTGTCCCCGATTGCAAGGGTATATCCCCAAAAAGTACACAATCCCCTGCGTTGTACCAACAATCACCAAATGAAATGTGAAGTTATGTCCACACTATTTTGTGTAACAGAAAAGCTCCATGAAGTGATTAAAATATGATTATCACAATAGAATATGATATAAACAATATAGGTCACCTCAAGTTTATTCATACGAATCAAGAAATTATGAATTGAAAACCTCTGGAGATAAAGCTCCCTCTAGTGATGGACATATAAAACTGACCTTTCCCAAAATCAATCCAATTCTTGCTCGTTCTAGGGTCCATAGGGGTATTACATTTGAAAATGATCCATGAAATAGCTTTTGAGGTGTTTTCCATAGATAAGCTCTCGCTGATGAGTAGAATGTGAACTATTAAATAAAACATGATGTATACACAGTATAGAACTCCTCAAGTCAATTCTTATGCACTAAATTTGGTTTAAATTGGACAAATGGTTCATAATTTATATCACAAAAATATTTGGAGGTAAAATTCCAACTAGTGTCTGAAATATACAACCAAGCCCCCCCAATCCAGTTCTTCCTCACACTGAGGTCTATGTCGGTATGCATTTTGAAAATTAAATGTTATGTCTGGAAACATTACATTTTCATTAAAAAAAAGTTCCTACTAAAGAGTAAAATGTGAACCACTGGAGTGAATTCTAACTTTTACAATATAGATTTCATCTAGTCGATTTGTATGCACTAAATTTGAACTAGCCAAGACCAATGATTAGGAAGTAATGTCCAAAAAAGACAGTTTTTCATTAAACAAAGCTTCTCGTTGTGATAAAAATATAATTTATTAAACAAAAACCCAAGGTATACAAGATAGATATCCCCAAGTTGAATTATATGCACTAGATTTGGAATAAATTGAACTAAAGGTTGAGAAATTATGGACTGAACACCTTTGGAGATATAGCTCCCCCTAGTGTTAGAAGCTTTCCTTCCCAAAATCAATCAAGTTATTCCTCTCACTAAGGTTTATTTGCAGTTAAATTAGAAGATGATCCATGAAATACTTTTCGAGTTATCGCGCCAATGCGAAGGATCTGCGGGGAAAGCGGACCCGGCGGTGGTAATGATGATTCCATAATATCCCAGACTTTTTGGAGATATAATTACAACATATGCATAGAGGTCAAGAAGCTGTGACAATGTATGCTATAGGAATGTCTAAATCTCAGGAAATTACCCCAAGTTCTTATGCCATTAAATGGTGTTATGGTCTTAATCAGGGTAAGATAATACTGAGCAGTGTCATGGTTGAACAGAGCCTGTGACACAAGTCACAATGCCCTCACTAAATACCAATTAAATTGTGGAGTGACAGCATATCATTTAGACTACACTGTCAAGTAATGAAAATTGGTGGCAAAGCTTTTAACAGCACATGACCTGCCTGTGGAAGTTTAATTACGCCTTGCCTGCCCAAAGCCCGTGCCCTCTCTCTGGGGAGTTCCAGAGAAATAATGAAAAGATGGCAAGCAATCTATCTCTATATATGCCTAAACTAATCAACTTTCAGACAAACTTTCCCCAGCTCTCTTTCAGGCCATTTTGTTACAGATGCTGTCCAAAATGTTCCCTCTTTTGGTCCATCATTAACAAAGTAGAAATCAGGCTAGGGTATGGGCTAGTGAGGTAAGCAGGGGTCACTGGGAGTTTGTAACCAAACCTGAGTTAGCCATTCATGAAATAAATTGGTGCAGGATCAGCACAGGGCCTGTGTTGTACATGTAGATCTTAGTGAGGCTGTCACTTTCAGCAAGCAGGAAATCAAAAACAGTAAGTATTTCATATATTCTGTGCATTATGAAGCCTGCCCCACAAGTACTTCTAGTCTTTGAAGAGCTATTTCTATTAAGTACACTCGGTGTCACCAGATTATAGTTAAGAGTATAGTAAATTCATCACCATCCCAGTAAACTCCTGTACCACCTCTCGTTCACCCAGTGATGACTTTAATTATTTTCGCAGTTATATACCCTGCTCTGCTGCAATTTGTTAGCTGTTGGATTATTTCAAACCAGAGAGCCTAAAGTCTAAAGTTGACACGACATGTCCTGGTTGGGAGCGTCGACTGGGCACACGGCGTTCTAGTGATGAGAGGAAATGTAATGTGACTGCAGTACTAACGCCAAGGGACACATGGATCACTGCCAAGCCCGTTCTTTGAATGCTGCTCTGGGCTCAGCAAGAAGACATGCATCCTCCACTCAGCCTCCACTTCACTCTTTCTCTCCTCAAAAAATCTTACACAAACATCTCTGCTGCCCCTCGCAGTGCGAAGGCAGAGCACGTTTTTGTGTTGCACCTCTGTCTTGGTTGGAGTGGATCTGAGTGACCCTGCATGCAAGCCAGAGGTGGTTATCAAAAGCTGCCTTTGTTTGCACCGCTAAGATGGCTCACATGTTTCCTTTCCACATGTTTCCTTTGACTGGACACTTGCTTTGAAGTGTCCAGTATCAGCTCTGTGAGTGGAGGTAAAAAAAGAAATAAAGTGAGACGTAGTTCCGGGTTGGTTGTTGAGTAGATGAGTAGGTTGACAGCACAGCTTGCAATAACCTACATCCTCTTTTTGGCTTTACTAAGTATCTGACTGTTCTTCCTATTTGTGTGGCGTCTTAAGTTAATTAACAAATTCCCTCCTCTCTATTATTTTGCTATGGTTTCAATTATGAGCCAAATGAGAGACAAAACGAGGAGGGAAGACATCAGCCACTTCCCAAGCCTAGGTTCCTTGCTTGCTGAATTGCATGTGTGCAGCTGAGGCAGAATTTCTTGCAGTAACTGATCTATTTGCTTGTATAATGCACTTGTGCATGGTGGCTGATTTGCAGTGGGTTTTCAGCCAGAGCATGGGCAGGGCTATATACCCGCAATTAAGCTGCCCTCCAATAACTTGACCATAACAAGTTTATAGTCAAAGAGACATCATTAATCCAGTGAATTTAAGTGATTAGAATGAGGTTCAACACCTATGAGGGACAAACACTTATTGCTTGGACAAGAAGTAAAACCATCAAGGATCTAGAACTATTACGTGGATTGACTTGATGCTGCCAATTCATTTAAGAACTAGTGAAGAGATATTACAATCAGGCAGAAAATCATTGCCATCCACTAGAATGGCTTAATACTATAAAGTCATAACTGTAAAGAATAGTTATGTATAGTTTTAAATAATATATTTGGGTTTAAATATATTTAATGATGTATTTAAATTTTGAAATGTACAGTACCCCATTTTAAGTTCAAGTTTAATAAACTAAAAGAACAATTGAATTTTGAATTTACTTATATAGACATACATATCCTGATTCTCGAAGGTTGTTATGCCTTTTGTCCCTGGCTGCATGCCAGCCAAACACAAGGTGTTTGCTGTGAGGCTCGAGCATGGCATGTCGTGGGGAATCAGGGATCCCACTGTGGTTGTTTTATAGGTTGGATAACGTCTGATCCATGGGTTGAGGCAGCGTCAAGGAGTGAGATGGGAACTGACAGCAGGACTCAGAGTTCAGTTGAGCTTTACCAAACCATGCTGCAGGACGCAGTTACCTTAACATAGACCAAGCAGTCCTGCTCGCACACATTAACTCACCTACAAATATATTTGTAGGAAGCGGGGAAGGCAGGTACACACAGAATCGCATGCCGATGCATGCATGCGCTCAGGAAAATATTTAAAAACACAGTCACAGGCACAAATCTAAATTTTCATGCATGCATGTGGATATGTATGTGGTACTGCATACACATTATCTACTTTTAGTCACATGTGTAGATCTGTAAACACATAGATGTTGCAAAACTTGTATGTGTTTCACATACTTGTTTCACACCTAGCTCTTCTTGCAGCAGTACTCTTATTTGTTCCACTAAAATGAGTATAGCACTTGCCACGATGACTACGACCATGTCACTATTCTGCTCTCATTTGTGTTTACATACATTCTGATCTTAGCGAAATAGACCTTTACTGAAGACTACCCTTTCTACTGTGTTTCTCTTTGGTATTTGTATTTTTAAGATATTCTTGATGGACGGTCATATGTCCGTTCAAGTAAGTATCAGCTCGCTCTTCCCTGTGCTGATGCAGTCAAGAGAGAGTTAATGAAAACTCATAGTTTATTGTCTTTTATTTTACTATGTATACATTTTTTTCATGCTGTTATTTATGTCTTTAAATTCAGCAATGCACTTAAAATATCTCTCATTCATTTTTCCCTTTTCTTTCCTACACACTTTATCATGGTGCATGGCCCCTGCTCTCAAAGTTGAGAGCTGGTGCAAGGACCTAGGGTAAGAGTCCATCCAATAAAAACTTGTGGGCTGCACCGTCCAACAAACGACCACTCATGTGTGATCTTAGCAAGGTCACAACACATGATGTGTTAGTCATCTTTTCCCTGAGAAACATCCAATTTTAATTGGAGTCATTCAATTTTGATGAATACATTGTCCTTTGAGTGCGAAAATGAAACATCATCCTGGCTTTGGTAAAGTGTGCTTTAATGCACATATTTTTTTTTTGTTTTTTGTTTTTATTTTACAACCAAAAATATAGCATGTTTCATTCACAGCCAATTGGTTATCTGTGCTAATTTGTGCCAACAAAGCCCAAATTGTTTGGTCTGGTTATAACTAATTTCACTGTAAGCGATCACAAAACAGAACTGAATTAGAACGGAATAATTGTATATATAAATACCAAGTTATTCTAAGAAAAATGATTGTTGTGATTAAAAAATTAGAAAGCTTTTTTTCTCAGTTGAAAGATCCCAATTATTGACATTATGGAAAGCAATTAAGCATCACAACATGAATATTAAAAGCAGGACAAATTACAAAATAAATGCAAATTTAATAAAAAATCCTTGAAAATTAACTTTTAGCTGGATTAATAAAAATGAAACACCAAGTTATTCTTAAAAGATGACTGCATTGACCCCCACATATTTAAGGACATACCGTATATACTGAAATAATTTAAAACCTGATGTTGATTGTTCGGAGTTGGAGGTAAAGTTTATATTATTTATTGCTCCAAAAAATTTTCTTTGCTTTTGAAATTAGATGCACTTTTTGAGTAGCTTGAATGGCTTTCCAACAGTTTTGGGTGTAAGCCACAGAGCCCACCACTGAAAAATTCACCTTCAATATACAATTACCATTTTGTGTTAAATCCATTATATATTTTTAGAAGTAACTTTTAGTAAACCATGTTATTTTCGTCCCACATTTAATGCAACTCCTAATTTCAGATTTTGCTGTAAAGGTCTTTGTTGAACTTTGAGGCATCAGCCTGCATTTACTCGCTCAGTACTCAGAGATCTCGGCTATATGGTATAGTTTAGCCCACAGGGTGTTTTATCAGCCTCAAGCCATGCCATGGATTTTTTTTTTGCCCTTATTTGTAGTTCAGATGGCACAGCTAAGTGTATGGACATCACTTGCTTCCTGCATAGACAGTTAGACGAGGCCAGCCGTCTCACTGCAGCTCTCCACCTCATCTTGGCCGTATTGGCTTCATCCAGAAAACCACAGGACAAGAGGATTTAATACAGAGCGGCGAAGCTTCTCTCCAGAAGGGATTACCGGAGCAGTGCTGCAGGAAGTAGACCCCCAGCACAGCTACAGCCAGAGTTCCCCTGCTAGGACACACTTACAGTAGACAAACACCCTTGCCAACAACACACAGTGTACGCAAGGGCACATAAACAGAAGAGCATTATATTTTTAGTTCATCTTTCTCATCCACACAATTCCTTTGCTTACTTGGCCATTGTCCAATCACCCATGCTATCTCTCACGCACACAAGTGCACACAAGCAGTAACACACTGCAAATAAGGTTATTGTTACGCTTCAAATAGAGGGCATATTCCTTATTCACTGCCTAGTCAAATCATGTATTCTCTGTCATGCATTTTTCAAACCAACACACACAATCATAAGCACTTTACACTCAGTGACCAGAAAAATACAAAGTCCTGTGCAGTCTAATGATATTCAGTGCAATTACTGTGTACTAAATGTTACTCTGAATGTTCACTCGACTCAGCAGAGATTTTTGACGTCATGCATATTGCTGGATTTGTTCATCTTAACGATTCACTAATCATTTTGAGATGTGTTTTTCCAATACCTACATATATACTGTATATAAATGGGTGAAAATGCAAATCTCTTCATGACTTACCATTGATGGATATATGCTAACTTAAAATAAAAGAGATTCAGATAGATCAAAATAGATCAAATTAGATGGAAAAGGATTTAAAACAAAATGTAAATATGAATTAAAAATAAATAAATAAATAAAATGCATACATAATATACATAATTAACTAAAATTAAAACTTTAAATAAAGGAAATACAAATAGATCTAAAAAGATTAAGCCGGAAAAAATATAACTCTGAAGAGAAATTAAAATAGAATTAAAATAAATAAATCCATTAATTAAAATAAACAAATACAAATAGAACAAAATAGAAAAGCTTTAAATAAGCTGTAAAAGAAAAAATAAAATAGAATAGCTTAGATAGTTCGAATTATTTACTAAAGATTTACACATTCAGGTTCTATTGACTTATATAGTTTTGCATATTTTGGCAATTTTTAGACAGAATTTAAAATTGTGTACGTCAGACATCAACACTACAGTCTAAATTCATGAGTGATGTTTTGGGTTTTAATTGATGTTAAATTGTATATGTAATATTTTTCCGTTCAGAGAATTATGTTAATTAGAAGATTTTAACATTTTATTCACTACCTGTCCATACATTACATCCACATGTGATTTTAATTCAGTGTATACGTTTACTTTCAGTTGCTACAATGTGAGGCTCTCTTTCTATGTCTATTAGTTGCCCAGTGTATCACAGCAATAAAGAAAAGAATGAAATCACGTCTTCAGCTCAAACACATACTACTGGCAGTGAGCTGTTTATGTGAGGGTGGGATTACCCTGTTTTTTTATTCGATGTAAAGCTGATTCTGGTACCAGAGGAAGAAGTGCTTTACTCTTGTTTAGATTCAAGTGTTGCTGGTCTCTTTCACTTTAAATCCCGAATGAACATTTTAATTATCACAGAGAGAAATGTTCTGATTATCTGAGTGTGTCCAGTAAGATATAATGAAGATTGAATATCTGAAGCTTAACAGCATCTGTCACTGATAACAACTAGCATGCTGTTGCTAATTAACTGAAAAGGCTTCCCTTTTCAGTTCAATCAATTAACTCCTCACATAGCTGCTTGACACCGCGAGAACATTTTTCCATTTGCGTTTCATAATGAGAGAATTCTGCATTGGCAAATTACGTTTGGCTACTTTGACTAAATCAAACTATACAGTTATATTTAGACATTTCACTCCCCTTCTTGTTTCTGCAATTAACTTCAACAAAATGGAAAATCCGTGAGACACAATTGCGTTAAACCTACGACTACTAATGGTGCCAAGGACATGGCACTGAAAAAACTCAGAAAAAGCGTTTTCACGCAGAGACTTGTTATCGGAAAGGCTTTCCGAAAGGATTTAGACTAACTCCTTGCAAAGGAATGAAATCTCATTCAGAAAGGTTCTTTCTACTTGGAACGGTGTGTTTACATGCAGCATTTTCTTTCCAATTAGACATCTATTCCGAATTAGAATTAGGCTAACCATGTAAACCCACCTAATGACACCAATTTATTTAAGGCCTTGTCATATCAACATGCTTGCTAAAGTTTTAGCCTTGTGGCCTTCCATCCACAAATATGCACTCACAAGTGGATCAGCCCCGGTACCAGTCAAACCTCAAAGACAACTAGGCTCATAGAAGTCTTTCGTGACCTCAGATGAAAGCATCTTATAAACTGTCTGATCTCTAGTTTAGATTGTGCTCTGAAGATAGCCATTAGTAAGAAACGTTAACACACACGTTGATATGACAAGGCCTAAAATAAATTGGTGTCACTGAGATTAGTAAGCTTGGACTGAAGTTTTGTCTTTGCTCCCCCTATGGATTCTCACATAGTGGTTATTTTATATTTTATTATGCATTTTGTTTTAAAGAAGATGTGAGAATATGTCAAACCCCCAGACAAAAAACACACTCCCTCAATTCTACAAAAGTTGTTTTGTCAAAACAAGATGTTCAAACTGATATCCATTTGGCCTGCAACAAATGTCAAAGAAGTTTTGAGAAGGGCATGTCAGCCATTATGTGTCAAAATCTTTTCTTTCAACAACATTTACCAAGAGTTTGGAAAGAGAACGGATAGTTGAATTCTGCTTGACAAGCAACTTCAGTCTGAGGTGTCCATTGTCATATTAGTTGCCACACTTTGTCAGTTTTGGACATGTTCGGACTGCAGGCGGACAAGTCTAGCACCTTAACTCTATTGTCTAGCCTTCACAGATGTGCAATTTGCCCATTGTATGAGCAAGAACACACACAACCTCTACCTTCATAGTTGCTGGCTTTTGTACTTGGTGGTGACAGACTGCGTGGTCCTTCCCCTCTTTAGCCCCGGGGACACGACGGCCATGATTTCTAAAAAGTTATGTTACATTTGGTCCTTTAACACAAATGGTCCACTCATGTGTTTTAAAGCCTTTATTTTTCAGATTGTCGAAACCTGGTAGGAATCAGGATGATATTAACCAACGGGTTAAAAACATATGTTTGGGTTTTTTTCCCAAATTTTCTTTTTTTATTAAAGCAGACATTGTAGTCTTGCTATGTGTGTGGCAGCAGGTAAGGAATTGTTAACAAAACCCGCAAACACAACATTGTGTGGATGCACACTATCTAAAAGGGTAACGTTGAAGGGAAGGGCAATAAAGAGAAAGTCCATTAAGGTAGAAAGTCAAACTATGCATAAGATTTCTTGAGATATGGATTCTTTAACAATTTGATTCAATGTAGGCTGAGGGTGAAAATATATAAAAATGTGTTATGTGGAACAATTGAGAGAATGTATGAGGTGAATGAGCTGGAAATGGGTTTCAGAGAAGGAGAGTGTGTGATGGAAAACCAGGAGGAGACAAGATGAGATGAAAGCTTAAGGGAAGAGAGTGAATGTGTATTAGCGCACAAAGAAATATGTTTGAAATACTCACCTAATCCTATTCCATATAAACACACACATTGATACCTACATTAAATAAATAGCCTCTTATTGATGTATACATTTATATAAGTATATATATTTGTGTCGGTATTGTACATAAAATACATAGCATACATGTTCGACAGGCCTTACTCTCTTCTGTTGCCTCAGTCTTATGAATAAAACACTGGTAACCATGGACACAAATATATTACATTCACGTACATTTGTACACACACACAGAAAGACACGCACGTACGTTATTTGCGAAAATGGGCTCTCACAAATATTCCACTTGAAAGATCTGGTTCCTGTTGCTTTAAGAGACACTTTGACACACAATCCAGGAAATGACAGTGACTTTAAATTGCTGTTAATTAAAATCTCTAACGGCAGTGTACTATACTCAGAGAGATACCCCAGGAATTGATTTATTTAGTAATACGGATCAATCTTTAATAATAACCTGGAAGTGTTTTTTTTAAAACTTGAGCTTCTTATTACACATGCATGGAATTCCAATTTCTGTTTAAGCAATTTCTTTAATGTAATCACGTTCACGAGTAAATAAGTTATGCTTGGGCATACACACACAATTACACACACGTGCATGCGTACACACACACAAACACACACATTCTCACACACACACATAAACACACACAGTGAGTAAAGAAGTTATTCTTGTGCACGTGCACATACACACGCACACACATTTCAACACACTTGGGGCAACATTTCATGACAAAGGGCATAAATATTACAACCCTCACAATTATGCCGAATCAGCTCTGTGATGCACTGTGTATTCTAAAAAAAAATGCTATTACAACCGTCATTAAACCTGTTTTGAAATTTGGCTACAGTAGCTCTTCCTTAGACATCTTTGGTAGGCTCTAACCACTGCAGACTTGGAGGACCCAACAAGACTTGCAGTTCTGATGATGTTGTGATCCAGTTATCCAGTCATCAACTTTTGGCTCTTGTCAGCATTGCTCAAATCCTTACTTTTGCCCATTGTTCCTGCTTCAAACACTGCTTCAGACAAAATATTCACCCAATGATGGGTGCCCCTGGAATGAGATAATGTAATTTCGACTGTCAGTGGTTATAATTTCATGGCTAATCTTGGTTTCCTCCATGTGAATGTGATCCATGATCCATGTTCTCTCGTCGGAGAGTCTAGAGGGACCGGTCGCCGTTTTTTCTATATGTCTGATACCTTTATGGTGGAGAAAAAATTTGATGTAAAAATGATAAAATTTGATGTAGATGTGATTGAAGATTTGCATTACACTACATATGATATATGACTAGATAGAGAAGTTGGTTTCTACCGCTGCAATGGTTGCTAGCTAGATAACACATTCAATGGCAAATGATTGGAGTAAGTTGAGTGTGAGGTGGTTGTGCATCCAGGAAACAAAGAGATCATTTATGCCAAAAGACATTATTGTTAGGGACCATGGGGGTGGAAGTCATTCCCATCCATTAGCGGTAAACAGCATTGCTCGTTGGGGCCACGACAGCATTGTTTACATGGAGGCAAATGTACTCCTTCAAAATATCTTAACAGTAATCATGGAATAATTTTGATTTTAAGAGTGAATGGAGATGCATGCATCATCTGCATATCAAAGACACCATTGCACCCACGTATATCTTCACTGTGCCTCAGCGATGCAGATGTTTAAATGAAGCATATTCTTCATAAGGATCCAGATTCTTCTTGAAGGATTCCTAGAATAGGGGCATAAGCACTATATTCCTTTTATCCACCTCATTTCCGCTCTTCTTTTCAACCACATGCAACTCGCACGATGTCCCTGTAAATAACTTTTTACTCTAAGGTAATAAGTAATCCCTCTGTTTATACTTATATGTCACATTTTTGTCTGTATGTGTGTTTCAAACTCCTGCTGTAATGACTAAATTGCCCAGCTTGTGGTTAATAAAGTATGTCTAAGTCTAAGTTTACAAAATTTCACTCTCCTTTTACTTCCACGGATGAGAATTAATAGTTCTCAGAAATGTATTCCCCAAAGTTTTATTGAATTTTTTTTAAATGAATAGTGATACTAAAGTGATTATTATGATTATTATGATTATAACCTTGCCCAAATTTTAGGGAGAGGACTCCATGAGCATGGTGTGATGTATATTTTGGATCAGGGCCCAAGAGTAGACTCAGATACTACGTTTTAGTATCTTTTAATGAAGCTCGAGTGAACCAAAACAAAATGGCCGCAGAGGATCCTCTAGATCACTGTGCGTGTCTCACAGGTAGCTAAGTAAGCGACTGTGACAGCAACGTCCTGACCACAGGGAATAAAAAAGGTTTAGGTCTAAAGCACACCAGGAAAAAAAATCAGGTTTCACAAAGAAAGTTTTCTGAACTTGAAGTAAATTCTGGCGGCTGAGTGGGGGGAACAGCCAAGGCTCATGTACTGCGGAAGATGAGCTGATTGACAACCAGTGTGGAGATGATCACAGCTGGTGTCCGGGTCCACACACCCCAAACACCTATACACAACAACACAGTGGAGAAAAAAAGGAAAGGGGAAAAGAAAGTGGCAAAGAAAGAAAATCAGCCTTTTAAAATGTTCTAAGTCCTGATCGGACCGTGACACAGGGAGTCACATTATGATGGTTATGTGTGATGACATAACGGGTGAGGTGAGCTGCCTTCACAGACGTTTGCACTCTCTGATTGCTCTCAAGTTTGTTTATGATGTTTTATTTTTTGTATATGCAGAGTCATTACATATGTGAACTATAGAATCAATTTAAACTAGATCACACTTCTACGCTTGAAATACTTGAATTGATTTTGAAAACTCCTCTCAATCCTGGACTGTCTCTGCTCAACCTAAACATTAAATGTCTGTGATTGAAGGAAAATGTTTGTGATAGAGGTGTTATCTGCAGCTCAGAGAAAAGCCTGTAGTAGTAACAGTGGTGTAACAGTTTCTAATGTTGGTAAAAGTTCTTTGTTTAAGGCTGAATTCTCTATCCTTTCTTCCATGTGTTATTTGCAGAGATCTGTCTGCTGACGCTGGGCAGGAGGACAGCCAGTGTGCGAGCAGACACGTACTGTCGCCTGTACTCACTATCAGTGGACAACTTCAATGAGGTGCTGGAAGAGTATCCTATGATGAGACGGGCCTTTGAGACTGTTGCCCTTGACAGGCTGGACCGTATTGGTAAGAAATTAGACTTCAAGTGATTCGACATTTTTTAATTATAAAAAAATAATACTATATTATATATAATAAATTATAATATAATTAATATTTTAAGTCCTATAAAAAAGTAAAATGCCACCAATTTAAGTTCTTACATTGACATTATAAACTATCTTAGTAGCAGGAGCTTTCAATATTTGCAAATAAAAATGAGTTTTAATCACATTATTCCAAGCCAGCCAATCTTAATCAATGAGTTAGAATAGCTTCACTGTACTTATGTGTCTTTGATGAATGGCAGGAAAGACTCAATTATTTCAGATTAGGGCTGTCAAAAGATTATATTCAATAACCCAAATCACTTGCAAATTCATCTCCATATATGTAGACATAATTCTGGTTTTAAAATCCCTATATAACTTATTTTACTACTAAAATTGATATTGTCTCCATATCCACCCCTGTTCCCAGGTTCAGTATGAGCAGATGAAAAACTAACAATGAAATATCCATGTGTATCATCACTCAGCTTTGTCTCACGCTCTGTTTTATCCTCACCCATGTTTAGAATAGAAGATGGAGAAATAGCTTTTCTTTGTAGAAAAAAAGGTTTTCTTTGTAGAAAATGGCTGTGGTGAAACCATGTGGTGGGCTGATAGTGATGTTTCTGTAAGAAGATCTTCTGCATGTGTCTTTTTTATTCTGGACATTGCGCTCATGGACACTTATCTTTCATTAATAAAAGCACTCACAGTAATAATCAACACATTTCTCTGCGTACCCCTGATTGGTACTGTGCTGGTGATAAATGGTAGGCTGGTAATAGGGGCGACTTGGCGGAAGATACAATACCTCATTGTAACATCTCTCCTAATCTGCCACCAGTCATTACAGTAAATGAGGATTTGATCTGATCCAAATTGAGTTCATAATATCAACTGATTTCACAGCATTTTCATAGCACCAAGTGGAAAATGGCACACTTGCAAATTAACACCGTCAGTGTAAGTGTGACCTTTTTAGATTTTCTGGTACATTTTCTTTCATTGTTTGATCCGTTTCTCATTCTTTATTAGCCCTTTCCCTGGAAGACGTTTTCAGAAAATAGGCTAGTTACTCGAGTATACTCAAATGTCAACTTGATTTTAACTCTCTATACAATATTTATGCTGATTATGATTTTTATCTCTTTCTTCTCTTATGTGTCACGCCTTAATTGTGCATTTGTTTACACAGGCAAGAAAAACTCAATCCTGCAACACAAGGTACAACATGACCTCAGCTCTGGTGTACTCAACTACCAGGAAAATGAGATCATCCAGCAGATTGTGCAACATGATAGGGACATGGCGCACTGTGCTCACCTCATGCAAAATGTCCAACCCAAGACACCCCCTTCACCTACCCCTGTCATCTGGGCCCCCCTCATCCACGCCCCTCTTCAAGCAGCAGCTGCCACCACCTCAGTAGCCATTGCCCTGACACACCATCCCCACCTTCCACCAACTCTCTTAAGGCCTCCAGTCTCTGTTCTGGGCTCCTTAAAAGAACCTTCCAGCCGGCTTAAGAAGTTCCAGACATTTGTTCCTCCATCCACAACACCGGGCTCTGCCGGGGGCTCTCCTACCAGCACAACCTCTAAAATGTTCGCCGGGGTGGACCTGTCCTTGCTTGCATCTTTTCGGGCCAAGCACATGACATCGAGTGCAGGGTCAACTGGCTCAAGCAAACAGCCCTCAGGTAGCGAAGACCAGTGTGGACGTAGTAGGGCTGTGTGTGGATCCAGTGATGGAGGGACCACTTTCTTCCAATTTGGACCAGTCCCCTCCACTGATTCACCTTCATCTAGTATGGCTCAGTTACACTCACAACTACAACATCAACAGCCATTTTCCTCCAACACCCCCCCTCTCTCAAGCCTTTCCCACCAAGAATCTGCAGGTGGAAGTACGGGGTCAGGAATAAGTGCAATTGGAATCGGTGGTGGTGCTACAGGGTGGTCTTCAGGTAGGGCAGTTGAAGTGTCTCTGGAAGGAGCTACTGGAGATGACACAGCTTGGGCTGGAGAAGATTTTATAATGGGAACAACTGAAACAATGCATCGAGGGCACTTGGGGTTGGATGGAGCAATTGGTGGATCAGAAGGAGAGTTCTCAGGGGAACCAATCAAAGGGATATCTGAAGAATTAATGGGTGCTGCTTGTGGACAATTAGCACATGGGGCATTGGGTGTATCAATTGGGGGTGTTACTGGTGAGCCAGTAGGAGATGCTGCCAGGAGATTGGTCAGAATGACTTCAATAGGATCATTGGAGAGAGCATCTGGTGGATCATTGGGATTGGTTTCAGGGGTATTTTCTGTAGGGGCCACTGGGGGACCACCTCAAGGGTTCTCTACTGAATCAATGGTTTTGAATCCATCAAGATCGCTGGGAACACAATCCACAACAACCCATATTGGAGGGAGTTCGAGAGGGCCAGGGGGGGGAGTGATTCCAGGGCCTTTTGGCATAACATTTGGAGGCACAGTAGGGAGTCATAGAGGAGGGTCTACAGTTTGTCCATTTGAAGGGACTTCTGGTGGAATTACAACTGGACTTATTAATTCCTCCCGCTGTCAGAGTCTTATATCTACCAGTTCGGCCGGTCAACTTCTCCATAGCCAACCATCTTCCATGACTTCACAATTGGCTCCTTCGCAACTATTTGATGGGGGAGGTAGGACTACGAGTGGTTTAAACCTCCTTCATTCTCCCCCTCAAGGCTCCCCATCATCTAATAGCGGGCAGAACAGTATGAAGCCTGCTGACGGATCCCCTTCTTCCCTCAGCCATTTTAGCCAAGCAGTCTTCCATTCTAGAATCCTGCCTCACCAAATATCCCTGGAGAAGTCTGCTCTGGCCTCCCTGGCCCAGTATGGTTCAGCAAACACCTCCCCCTGCTTTACCCCAGTAGTGCCTAGCCCTGCAATTCAAAGCCCTGTGACAGGCAGAACATTCCACTACAGTGACCCCTGCAGTGCCACAGGATCCAACAGTTCTCTGCTCTTGACTCAGTCCTCTCTCCCCTCACAGCTTCCCAGCCAACCACAGTCAACAGGAAGAGATGTTCTTTTGAGCCAATTCTCCGAGGACTTAAAGCTTTTTTCCACCTCACAACCATCTCTGCCCCAGGAGGGGGCCCATGTTTTGGGACAAAATCCCCCTTGTTCATCTATGGAAACTGGATACCATCCCTCGCCTTTTTCCTCACCTACGCTTCTGCCCAAACCCTTTCACTCAGTGCAAGGGCGAATGACTTCTCCAATTCAGATGTCTCCTGGGCACCCTAACCAGACTCAGCCCACTGGGGCTTCCTTACCTCCACGGAGGAGCTCTGCTGCCTACTCATCAGATCTAGAACCTCAAACTGTCCGCTCGAAACTCCCTTCCAATTTGTGAGGATAGATCACACCCACCTGTGTTCCTTCAAACTGAAACACACATGAGCTGTGTGGCATTCTTTTCTGTCTGTCTTCAGAGTTCACTGAGGTCCGCTTCCTTTGACCAAGTTCTTAAATTTACTGTGATTTACCAGGTAACTTGGAGCTCTAGAATACTTAATATTTATTTAATGCGTTGCTGTCTTTTTTATTCATATATAATGTATATAGATAGAGGTATATTTAGATAAATTAATCCAGGGACCAGGAGGGTGTGAAAAATGATCTCCATTTGAAGGACAGTCATTATCTATATTTCTATACTTATGCCAAATTCATCTGGTGATGCTTAGGAAGACAAATGAAGGGACTGCACAAAGTAACTCTTTTTCAGCAGGAACCTATGCACTAATACCTGCATGTATGAAGGCTTTGGTGTGTCTCCAAAATGACCTACAATTTTAGCTAAAAAAATGTTTTGCCACTGGCTCACTCTATACCATCTCATACAGGATCACATATTTTTGATCCCAATATGTATCTAGTAGATGTACTCATTTATCATCTGTATATACTTTTCAAACCTTACAAGAAATTGAGAAAAGGTTTTAGAAGATTAAAAACACTTTTCTTCTGGGGTAATTATTCACCGCCTCAGTCCTTCTCTGTTTTTGAAACAGGAGGAGAGGGGTCAGTGAGCCATCCCCCCATCTCCATATTAAGACATAACAGTATGTGAGTGACTGGCAGTCCCTCAACCATGTCCTGACAAGCTCACTTCGTCTTCCAAGCCCATGCCGCATGTTTTGTTGAAAACATGTGTTGATTTTCTTCCTGAATGTGTGAAACCGTTAATGTGTGAGTGTTGGTGAGAGTAAGTGTGTGATTCAGTTAAACAGTCAGATGCAAAGCAAGAGTTTTACCTAGACTACTCAAAAGCAGGTTTGCCTTTTCAGAAGAAAGCAGAGAAATGAATCATAAACCATACAGTGTACCCCAAAATGGACATTAATTTGCTGAATTAATAAATGCAGTATATATTGTACACATCCTGAAATATCCCAAAAACGCTGAAAATGGAAATATGCAACATGATATCTGCATTACATCTTCGTATGTAGCTGCTATATGGTAAACAAAGACATGTTTCTCAGTGTCAAGTCCAGTGAGATTGAGATGTTCAATGTATGTATTTTTGTTGATGTCAAAGTAAGTACTGTAGTTAAGGTAGCTGGAGCCCCTGGGGGATAAGAGAAATATAAAAAGGTAATTTTTTCTTCGATAGTAATCTTTGACAGTTACTTCCATCGGCAGCTTTTTTCCTCCAAAAATGTCCCCTAGCAGGAGATAGAACCGATACAGACTTTATTATTTAAGGATATCTACACATAGGACTTAGTCAGTTCACTCATAACCGCACATTCTCCATGAAGTATGACTGTACTGGTGTACAGTCATGTTCTATGTTACAGAGAAGATTTCATTGACAGAACAAACATTTCAAAAATTACTCCACATTATTCAAATATTTTCCTTCTACTTCTGAATCCATATGATTAACAACAAATACATGAAGCAAATTTAGACGTTTGCCAGTATTGGGAATAGACTCCTTATATATCTGTGTCTTACAATGGTCAAGTAAACTGAATACCTGCTAGAAAAAGGCATCACTAAACTCCCAAGGGAGATGAGCAGTGATGTACTTCTACATGAGTGTCTGTAGCTCCTCATCAAGTGAGAGCCAAGTTCTACTCAGACAGCTGAGTCCCTAACTCAGTCACAGCACTCAGCCACAGCAACCTAATTTAACAGGACAAGTCTGCAACCCCTTGACCCTTGCAGACTATCGTGGACTCACACACAGAGGTGCACATTGAGCATGCTCTCCCCTTATTACGGCACCCAGAGGTCCATATAATGAAGTATAGCAATACACATGACATGAGACACAACTGCATGGATAGACATTTACAGACATGCACAAAAACACATGAGCACAAATATTGCTTCTGGAAAATAAATAGTTCAGCAATCATATTTTTATCCACACAATTTTTAGCTGTTTGAATTATCCATGGAAGAATTTGCTGAAAGCCCGTTGATTACTGAGCTGGACAGGTCTCAACCAACGCTGTTCATTTTCCCCAATACGTTGTAGCGCCCAAAAGAAATAGTCTTCTCATAGCAGGATCCTAGAGCCTGAGAACTTTTCAGCTACTTCTCTTTATGAGCCCTACAAATGTAAACATTCTGGCAAACATTCTGATCAGCCAAAGACTGGAGCTCATTACCACCTTTATGACATGAATTCGTTCCACAAGAGCTCATGGGATATAAATATGTAAACTTTTTTGTCCAATTACATTTGTAAAATAAACATCTTATTTTAGGTGTAAATAAATTAGGTGTACCTTTTATACATGACCACATTGTCTATTCTGTTACTGTGTTTTAAGTGACACAGTTGACAATCTTTTAGCGTGCATATCGTGGTTTGATGATGTATTTCCTTTTTGAAGGTATCATGATTTCCATATTATTCCTGTATAAAAAAAAAAAATTCTACCGGAGTGTCAAATATGAAAAATGATACACTGGAATTCCCCCAGCAATACAGTGTAACACAAATTGACAACATTATTGCACTTTCCAAGTACATCTGAAGTACTTTGAAGTACAGCTGAATGTCGGCATGAACTGTGTTACCATCGGTCATGTGAATATAAGACAATAGAGGACGTGTGAGCAGGAAGACATATGATTATAATGACAAAGAATTCTGAAATATTTCTTCAATTGGTTTACGTTAGTGAAATAAATAATGGATCAAAGCTTTATCAGTATACATGTGAGCTTGTTGTAGCCTTTTTTGGCAGGTATTAAGAATGGATAGGGCCCCCCTACTATCACACCATAAAACTGGGGTTGGGAGCACTTCTGAAAAAATGGTTGGGAGTCCGTTTCCCTATAATCCACCACTGGGGCTAAGTAGTGGGTGGAACTCTGCATCATGTGAAATGTTTAATCTGTGCTTTTACCGCACAAGGTTTATCCATAGTCCTCCTGCACCAGCTAGCCTAGAACTGTAAAAAAAAGCAGGCAAACTGCTGTGCTTCACACATCAGGACACTTTTCCTCATAATATACCATATGTATATTGATCCACTAAAGCAATGATGTAGTCGGACCTTCCGCCACAGGGGAAGACATGTAGACTGGCACCCCAAGGGGTACTGGTGCTGACTGGGTTTTTTTCCCGGAGACAAACAGCAATGGACCATTCCTCCTGAAGATTGTTTCTGAGTGTAAGGATGTTTGTCAGTGTGTTATTGATTGAAAAGATATGAAAGAAAACTAGTCTTTGGGTTTGTGTTAGTGTCTGTGTTTCTACATTGTACAAGTCGATGGCGAGGGCTTGGTGCTGCGATCGAGTTATAATATGTGGAGGCACGGCCTTAACATTGTCTTGTTCATCATCATACCTTAGTATTTTGGGGATGATTGGGTGGGGTATCCTTGTATTTCCTTAATTGATCCTAGAAAATCTGCATGATATCCTGTCTGTTCCATATCAATCCAACAACTCTGCAACAACCATTGTCTTAAATTGTTTATGCCAAAAAATGTTTAAACTGCCATTGATCAAGAAATACCAATTATATACGAACATTAAATTTTATTATCTGCTGGGAATCAAAAATGGGTGTTCATAAAACTACCTCATCTCATATTGGCCATACCATTCCTCAGCCCATAATCATAATTGTTAATGCAATTGGGGTAACAAGATTTTCCTCTGACAGCATTGTTTGTTCTTGAAAAGGAGTTGCTATTTCCATCCTCCAAGACTATTTCTTACATCTCTAGTGTAATGTAGTATGCAGATACTTTGTTTCAGGGGAATCAGATGGGAATTAGAAACGGACGCTTTGAAAATGTGTGTGTGAGAAAAGCGAAAAATAAAGAAACACAACTGAGTAACCCGCTCAATACGGGGACCTGTTTTCATTGTGTTTCCAGTCTAACCCATATAAACATTAGGAGAAAATGGCTGTATTCAACAGAGGAAATTGCAATGAAGGGCAATTGAAGGAGCCAGTGTTCTGTCCAAACAATCTGCTGTGGAAATCCACTGAGAGAAAATAGTGGTAGGAGTTATCGTTTCAGTTAACATCTTTCATTATATGAACATCTAATTTACTTTAATCCAATCCAGGTCAAGTCTTGAAAATGGACACTGAGGCCAATCTTGGCTGTAGTCCTGCTGCTGGCCATAGGTAGATGAAGGTCTGTAAACTGCTTTAATGCAATCATCATCATATATCTTTATTGGTACTCCATGTGGCAAATCTGTACCATTTCTAATTAATGGTTGTTTCTTTAATGCATTCTCAGATTTCCTTTTCCAATTTCCCCCACCAGATCTTAGTCTTTTACCCCCTTTTGTGCTGCCCTACTCGCCCATGAATATGGGCTGGTCAATCAGCGATGCACACTGAAGATAAAATTTGCTCTGATTGAGGATTAGATGTAGCAGCAGCAGAATTGAGCCTGCAATTTCTCTAGGAGGGGGAAAAAAACCTCATTATTAATGCATGACTTCAAATTCCTCCTACCGTTCCACAGACACTGAATTTATTTCATACGGAAGCACCAGAATCAGGTGTTCTCTATGACAATGTACTTCACAGTGATTGGATATGATAAGAACATTGCTATATGTGGTGAAAAGTATGTTTACCCTAGCATCTAATATGGCTGACCCCATTTGCTGCTGCTCCAGTGAGATAGAAAGACATGACATTAATGTTATTTTGACACAGTTTAGTGATAACATGCAACAGTGGGGATAATATAAGTTCAATCTGTCATCGAAATACCGTTTAGGGTAACTGCACTGCATAGGCCGGAGTTCATTTTAGATGTCATGATAAAGTCATTAACTTTACATCTCCTTTCTATTTAAAATATACCTTGATTCTGTAAAGTGTCAAATATGGTTAGATGCTTATAGTTTTATTCTGAAAATGCATGGTTTCCTGTGTTGCAATACTGGTTGCAGATGATCAGAAAATCCTGTGTTGGTGCCAAAGGTGAGGCTGCGCTTCACTGGATTAGTGTGAGCGTGGGTGTGTGTGTGTGCGTGTGTGTCTGTGTTTGTGTGAGTTTGGGAGGGGGGACGGAATGGTCACTTTCATACGACAGATGAGGGTTTTGCAAAAAAAAAAAAAAAAATCCGCTTCTCAAAGCTGTCTTTCATTTGCTGAAGTATGTACTATAATTCCGCTTAATCTGATGTTTGGAACAAAATGTGGACAAGGTACTTGCTTATACAGGTTTATATATTTCCGAAAGACCCATTTATACCTATGCATTTGTTTTAGACTCTTAATAAGTGATTTCATCACCACAGCAGACACTGATAAGCAATCCTCACCAAATGTTTGTGTATGTACAGAGTTAATACCATATCCTTCATTTTTATGAAAATTTGTCATTTGCATAATATAATCTCTCTACTTTAATGTGGCGCAGGACTGGGATATTTTTTGCTACATGATGCAACTGACCAAGACTTTCTAACCGAATGTTCAACTTTTTTGTTTCATGAAGGAAGTGACTGGTTCAACCCTTCCTATGAGGACACACAACCTTTTGGGGAGGAAAGTATTCTGACTGCTTTCAAATAGATCAATGGATACCTATTTTTTTCTGCATTTACCATGGGAACTAGGGAAACAAGCAATAAGGGAACTGCACAGGTATGTTGCAGCTAGATGTGGACATTGTGCTGACCACCATGACAACCATACATACAGTAGCCGTGGTTTATACTTACTTTGTGTGGCAGTGAAAGGAGGGACTGCATTGTCGATAAGCACACATACTGGATGAGAAAAACGGTATAGAATAAAATATAATGAATACCTGTTTGGAGTGCTTGGTCTCTCTGTTCACACGCTGTACTCTCGATTCTACAAAGTCTGCTACGATCACACCTCAATTCTGACTTCTTCACAAATCTGATGGTGTTGCCTTGACTGTTCACATTCATCTCTGTGTGTAACCTGTAACTGATATCAGTCTGAACAAATCTGAACCCTGACCCCATCTTTACAACATGCATGCTGATGAACAGAAGAACATTTATTATACTCTTATTACCAAATTATTGTACTTTATTACCGAACGAGTGGAGTAGTGAGAGTAGTAATGCAGGCATTCATATTTTGATCTATTTGTAGTTGTGACAGTAGAGTGGTTAAGATCTATAATCTTTTTGGGCAGAAGGCAAAACAGAATGTAAATCTCTAAAATGGAACTTCCTAAGGACAATAAAGACAAAAAGTTGTATCTTATCATATCATATTTAATTGAGGCATTTTCCTGTTTATCTTTTACATTTGCTAAACCATCTCTCAGTTGTTGTTGCCAAGATTTTCCATGTTTGACTTGTCCATCTATGCTGACAGAACAAGGTCTCAGGGAGAGCAAAGCCATGCACATTCTGATCTGGCTGTTCACACTGCTGTCACATGAGCAGGAATCAGATCTCACAATGTGGACAAGGCACTTCCTTATACAGAGTTTTCTTTTTTCATAAGACCTACTTTCATTCATTCATTTTAGACACTTAAGAGTGTAAAATCACGTTCATAGGTTCATATATTCTAATATCTAATATACCTGGTAGAATATCACATTTTGAAGTAAGATGTTAATTGAACTTTTTGGTTATATGTTACTGAAATAAGATTTTTTTTCAATAGCCCAACTGATGGATCCTACGAACAACAAATGGGACAAATTTATAGATGAATGGCGAAAATGTTTCAAAATCTGTTTTTGGTTTCTTGCAATCAGCCTAAAAAAATTACCGTCCATCACTGTCCATCCCTCTACTGTTACCGGAGGTGACAATGCAAGCAATGAATGCATGCATCAGGATTTTAATAACTTTGAAGCTGACCGGGCATACCAGTGGCATTCTCTGCAGTTCATCAGCATGCTTACTGTAGAGCTGGAATCATGGTACAGATCCGATTCCAGTGATTTCAAATACTGGTGAATGTGAATGATCAATGCAAAAAAATCTTCAACTGTAAATAGAACATATCCTTTGACATGAGATTATGAATTAAGAGACTGTTTTGCACTATGACATAACATTAATTGTACTGTAATTGTACTACCAGGAAATAAAAAATGAGTGAAGTTACTCAGAAAATTCTCCTTCCATCATGTCAGAGGTGTCAATCAGCAGAAGTCTCGCAATGACAGACATTTCTCTCTCAGACACACTGAGCTGTCAATAGACAGGTGAAACTCCTCTGAATGCTGGGAATGTTGGCAGACTGAGAAAGGAGGACAGTCAGTGTCTGCCCCTGTGAGCACTAAGCAATCTGCTTCATTAGAATTCCCACTTGAGGTAACCTTCCCCTCTCCAAAAGGAACTCATTGAAAGTGAAGGGCTTTGTTTGAGATTGTCTATTGTAATTACACATTATTCTCCTCCTCTGAAGCTTGCCCGCTGAAAGGAGAGGAGTGGGCCCACTCTGAATGTGGGGAGAAGACAGATATGATGGCATATAAATGGTGCATGAACATGTCAGCGCCCCGTCTGTGTGGTTTTATGCAGGGTCTACATCAGTGGATCAGGTCATGGTGACATCCTCGCAGTTGAGGCGGCGGTCTCTGCTGCCATAGAGCGACGACTACCACTAATGCCTTCCTCTGCAGCATGTGGGGTAATCTGCTCTAGTTCTCCTTGGGTCAAACGCAACGGTAATTAATCCTACCATTAGCCCCTGGGCCTGAGGGTTAAAGCCCTGTATGTATGTGTCTCAAGCTGGTTTTTTTCACCCTGTAAAATATGCTGTGTTGCTTGAGCAGGGAGAAAGCATGCCTTGACTTTTACATAAATTAAAATGTTTGAATAGTGGCATTTGAGAGTGACATGAGGATTTGGTCGGATTTCATTTGGCCAGAGGGATGACTCCAGTGTGGCTGGAGTCTAACATCTGCGAAATGCAAGAGCTGATCAAAAGCAGACATGTCACATGAACTCAGTCGATAAATAAAGTCTTTATCTTGTTTTGTTTTTTTTTCCCTTTTGTTCTTAAGGAAAATGCTTTTACTTATCCCTTATCTTGTCTTGCTTCTAGCACGCTGACCTGGCACTATATTTTTTGGCAGCCCAGGGTCCAGAGCACTCAACAACACACACAGTAACTACAGCACATCCGTATTAGTGCATTTTTTCTTCTAAAATCCTGCAGTCAAAGCCTTTTGACATCTGCCAGTTTGTTCCCAAATATTGCCCACATGCCAGCTATGCAGTGCTCCAGCTTTTGATGCGCTTGGCTGAAAAGTTTCCTTTTTGAGTTAGTGTGTACGCGTGTGTTCATGCACGTGACCAGATCTGTTTTTGTGTATGTATGTGTGTGTGCCTCCAGCACTGAAAGAAATGTCACTTTGAACTAACCTGAAAAAATTATCTAAAGTTGTTACACAACTTTTTTTTTTGTTTGTATTAAGTTAGATTTCGGTTTTGGATGAAAATGTAAATTCTGCGTTACAATTAGCCAAAATTTTGCTTAAACCTGATGTAAAAAAATTGCATTCACACAAAGTAAAAGATAAATTGTTATAACGGCGGTACATATTTTTTTTACTTTGATAAAAAACTATTTTTTTACTTTGGAAAAACCTAAGAAATTTAATTGTATTCAAATATACTTTCGACTTTAGAATAAACTAATTAATTTGATGACATTTTGTTACAAGCAATATCATTAATTATTCTAAAGTCAAACTTTTGATTGTATACAAACTATAATTACAATTAAATGTCAACTCACTTTGACACTGGATGTCCAGTCAGTGTTGATTGTAAATGTAGTCAATGATCAGTAGACAGAAAGGAAAGTTTTCCTGCTCATGGCAGTGCCTACATGTACCAGGATTCATTGTGGACAAAAGCTTGATGCCTTCACACATGTTGCCAAGTTATTAATATGGCTTATAGTTGTTATCACATGGTGAGAACACTGTTATATGACAAAAATACTAATATAAAAAATAATAAAAATAATAAAAATATAATATCCAATATATATATATATATATATATATATATATATATATATCTGTATTTATATATGTGTAAAAAATGAAATTGGGGTAAAATGTAGATTTATGAGGGGATAATTTATCTTTATTTTAGCATAAGGCTACAAAACAATAAAATGTGAAAAAAAGGTGAAGGGGTCTGAATATTTTAACAATGCAGTGAATATATACACATTTACATTTATGTTTAAACATAAATACATACATACAGAAAATTTCTATAAAAGTGTTGCTCTAATGGAACACAACTAACCTGATACTCCTTAATAAGGTTGTCCACGTCTTCCCCACGGTACACATTAGGCATTTCAGCGGATACTCTGAAATCTCGAGATTCACCTCGAGACTCCATGTGAAGAGGAAAAACACGCACATATTGCTCTGTAATTGGCATTTTGTGAATTTGGAAATACCTTTCAAAAGCATGATAAACATAGTATTTTTTACGCACTAAAATTGTTTTAGCTTGGTTACATGAATTTTTACACTTGGGAAAATGAATATGATCTATGGGGAAAAAAACAGTACATTTTTTATTTATGTTACTATTGATGTTATATTACTGGTGTGATAAAAGGCAAATATTGATGTATTGACCAAGTATATACCTGATGAAGAACTTTGAGTATATTCCCGGTCTTCTCTCTGGGAACTCCTCTCTTGCTTTTGATGATCTCAATCAGCCTGCTGTGGTTCTTGTCCAAGGACGCCAGGAATCCTGCTTGAAGTGGAACAGTTGTAATTCAAGTGAATTCTGCATTGACCTTTAAAAAACAGAAGTCCCGTAAAAATGTTAACACCTTACATGTTATAAGACACAGTGTGGTGTGTGACACTTTATTTTTGACATCAGCATTTTGAACTGATTTGATGATTACTTCACCAATCTCTCCTTCAACTCACTTCACTTAAAAGCCTTCTAACCCTTCTAGGTCTCTTGACTTTTTTGGCTGGCAGTGCATCTACTGAAGGTTTGAATTTGAGTGAGTTTGCAAGCAACTCAGAACATCCAATGACCTTCAGCTGAGTTCTGTAGTTGCCCATCTTGTTCTTCAAGCTCTGCTTCCACCCGTATCAACCGCTGAATGAACCCAGTTCAAAGAGGCACGGATGCTTCCTGATGAGTGCTTCGGCAACATCACTGAAGTCAGCATCTGTAGGGTAGGTTTTGTACTTGAACATCTCCTCAGCTACCTTCTCCAGGATGTCTGACTTTGTTATTGAACTCAGTGTCAGCCTTTTAATATATGACCAATATGCTGCATTTCCCTTTTCTAACTGCAGTTCGGTGTCATGGGAAAATATTTGTGTTGTAAAAACCTTTGGCCAGAGCTTGGTTCTCGTTGAGACAGAGCTGGAGGATGTGGTCAGGAGCTCTGTGTCATCTGATTGAGCAGACACTAAATCATAACAGAGGGTGAGATTTAATATTTGGGTGCAATTATCAATTATTGGGATGATCTTCACAGTTCCCAAATTTTCGAGTTCAGCAGTAGATGTCAAGTTTACAAATGCATCTCCAAAGTCTTTGTCTTTGTACTGCAGTCTTATATTCCAATTTATTCCACAGACTTTCTTAATTTCTTAATCCTCAATAAATTGTTCCATTGTCTTTGGAAATCCATTGGGCTAAATTAGCTTCCTGGTGTCATCAGGATTCAGAATAACTCTCAACTTGATTGATATATTCATGGTCACCAAAATGGATCTGAAAACAACAAAAAATACAGAATAAATAAAGTGGTATTAGTATTGGTAAAAGAAAATTGATATGTCTTACATCCAATTTGTATTAACAGATCAAATGATTACAATTCTGGTGAAAAGAAATGCAATTTCACACTACACATTAAACTTTAGCAAATCCAAATATTTATGCAAATCAAAATGCCATGTAGAATGTCAGGATAATATATGATTAATAAACAATTTTACATAGAACAAATTTAGGTACCTGATACTCACAGAATTTTATAAATTCATAACACTTTTGAAGAGAAATATGCCTCTCTATCCGAATTGAACTTAATCTGGTGTGATTAAAGGTCAAGGGGAAAATATCAGAAAAGAAGGTGTATGGTCTTAATTAAATAGACACTATTAAGAAAAAAGAAGTGTCAATTTTTCCCCGTTATGAGCATACAACCTTATGCATGTATGTATGTATCTTTTCAAAGAGATCAGGTGCTGTCCACCAACAAAATAGTGAGCCAGGGGGTACGGATCAGTCAGTTCATCTGCCCCAACAAGATTTACTATTTTAGAATAACTCATGACCACGTCATAAGCACAGTAATGTTCCAGCAGGCTGGCATCCAATTTTCTTGACAATGAAAATTAGTGTTGAATCTTGAAGAACAGTCATATGAACTATTTCACAAAACCCAGGAAGTCCAGCAAGAGACCCACGGGCTACCAGCATTCCAATCCTATAGTTGAAGCAGTTATAAGACACATTTTTTGCAAGGTTCACCTTGTCCAGGTTTGGGTGTTTCTGTTTGACTGCCAGGGCAATATCCTCATCAAGAACATCAAGGGGAAGTATCGAAACATCGGTAACCTCTTAAGATGACTTAGAAAATGCACACATATGCATATTATATGCAGTCTGAAAATGGTACCTTTGAGCTAGTGGATAGAGCACGTTCTTGTAGGAGTTTGTATGGCGAATAACTCTTTTGAAGAAGCTGTTTTTTGCTTTAAATCGTATAGTCCATGTTGCAACGAGGGGGCCAAACTGAAGTATCAACTGTGGATGATTCTCCAGCTAATGATGTTTGGGCCAAATGCCTTCTTGGGGGAACTTCTTGGAATACTATTCTGTGTTCAGATACCTTGAAGTCAAGATATGAAATGGAGTTCTCAATAGGATATGGTGCAACAACACGTTCTACAATGTACTTTAATTCACAGAGGACTTCCCATGATGGTTCATCAGATGGAATTCTGGTTCCAATCAGGAGAGGAATAAAACTCAAAATCCTCCAATTCTCGTACGCATATCCTCCGATTGTTCTCTTTGTAGTGCAGTTGAGGGGCACAAGATGGGGACGGTTTGTTTTATCAGCACACTTAAATGTAATTGTTGCTATTGCTTCATCCCTTCAAAGAGATCATGAGCTACATCTGGGAGAAAACTCTGTGTCGCACTGAAATATGACACACTTTCTTTTTACACCAAAATAATTAGTTCGTGAATTTTCTTCAATGGCTTCAAGATGAGAAGTATGAATGTTCTCGATTCTTAAAGAAAATGCTCCTGACTTGACTTTTTTTGTTTGAATGTCTATATTCTCTGCTGTACAAAATCTGCAAAAATATTAACCTGAAAAATTCTCAACCAAATCTGCGATGCCGTGTGTCCCGAGATTGTCTGCTACTACACAATGAACAAAACCTTTCACGGTTTTTCCCAACTTGGCAATAAAGAGTCCTTGTTGTTCTAATGTAATAAGATCTTCTACTAGGGGACACACAGATATAACCATAGTACTTAACATCCTCACTGTGAATAAGAGCAACTAAATACAATTAGTCAAAAATGAGTGATAACTATTAGGTAAGATGCCCAATGTCCAACATAAGCCAAAGATTTTATGTTTTTTTCGGGACGTACCAAGGGGATTACAGATTTGGAAATCATCTACATATAGAGTAATTGAAATAGCACACTCCTTTGACAATTTGTAATTAATACTATCATAAAATAATTTGTATTGAATTGGATCTGACTGATAGGGAGGTTTCAAATTAATCGTTTTATCAAAAAATGTTTTGCAATTTAGAATTTGCTGTAAAGATTTAAGTATAGAAGTGTAGAAGGACGGCATCCTTAAACATGAAGGATCACCTTTGTACGGAGATAAGTAGCGTACTGCTGTGCACAGGATCAGCAGAAGAGAATGTTTTTTTCAGCTGACCCTGTCCTCGGCAGTGCATTGATCAGCTTCTGAACCCAGTACTGTTGGTTCTCCTAACCCTCCATCCACCATCTACCATAGTATTAACCATCGACGTATAAGCACCTCTTATAACTACACTTAAAAAAACCTCAATTATACCCTTAACACAAAACTTAAAATGTCATTATTGCATTCAATTTGTTGCAACTGTTAAGTTTCTTATGAATTTGCTGATATGGTGTTGAAAAATATGCACGTTAACTGATTCCTGTTTTGGTTTAACTTCGATAAATTTCTTCTAGTATAACATTTTTAATAATTTATGAAGGATACTTGAAACCACGTGACATTACTTACGATTTGGATACCAACTTCTAAAAATGAACTTAAATTACTCTGGGATGAAAGCTTCTTGATATTTATTTTGAAATTGTATGTGATTATACCATGAAATATACTAATTAATACAAAGTCTATACGCCACCCCTAGATCATGAAATCGCTACTACATAACATATTCAACTGATATTAATGAAACACATTAACATTTTACAATGTTAAGCATTCATCGGTGAAAAGTTCAAAGTTATTCTTTAATTGGTGGTTTTCTAATTTGTGGTTTGTCCTTTTATACATAAAAATGATATTCATAATATCAAAACTCGGCCAAACTCGGCAGATAGCGTCGTAATGTGGTCACATGACAGTAACATCTCTGGCTTTATGTGAAATTACGACCGCTGTATAAGTATTCATTTTTATTTGGTAAAATTATTGGCAAATAAGCAAACTGAATGACGCAGGTTTGAACTACAATTCATGTTATTCAATTAGAGTAATGTAAAAATATACTTTGAATTAATGACACAGCGGTTTCACTTTTTTCATTGAGGGATTAGGTTCATGAAAGCACACGCATGGATGAAAGATGGCCAAAGGTTGCCAACCTGATGTCCTCACCCTGCCTCTTGCTCTGATAACCCCCACCCCCCCTCAAAAATGCCATGTTTTTTTTGCTTGCTTTTCCTCCCTTGATAAAAAGTCATGATGGTCAGAATTGGCCATATGTGCCCTTCTTAGAGGAAAAGGAAAATTGTGACAAAACTGACCCAGTGAGTATTAGTGTAAAAAGTTGATAATATACGGCCATGGACTGAGAAAATACTAACCATCATTAGAAGAAGACATGTCAAATGTGATTAACCCAGTGGTGAGTGTTTCAAATAGGATTTTCTTTTGATTTTAATGATTTAATACATTTAATCATGTTTTACAACAGATAGGTTTAAAATCCTTGTCATTTGTAACATGACAAATACACACATGCACACGTACACACACACACACACACACACACACACACATACACACACATATACACACACACACACACCAATGTAAAACAAACCACTGGAAGCAGCTTCAGGTTGGAGTGGATTTGGATTATGCTCACCTCAGCTCTGTAATCCACTGTGGAACGGCTGTGACATCAAACAACCCACAGAATATCACACTTGCTGCATTCTTTTTATGGTTCCTAGCTAACTGCTTAGCTAACATTCCAGCTTCTAAACCCCAACAAATGACCAGTGAGTCACAATCCTGCGCATCATTTTACTCATTTAGGCCAGAAGCAGATCAGCATGAAAATAAAGAAGGACATTGAAATACATTGAACTGTTGTGGGAGATCCAGGCTCCAGAGTGAATAGTGAACGCTGTCCTGTTCTGCCCTCAACCACCACTTCCATATAGACTGCCTTTCCCCTTCCCTGCCCTGAGATGGAGCATAAACTGATTTTTAATAAGTGGCTTTTCTAAAGAAGACATAGAAAATTATTTTTCATAAATGATACTAACATTTGGTAATGTTAAATATGAAAACCTTTATTCTTTTTCGCATTTTGGATCATATCCTTTGATAGAGATGACTGGAGGAATAACAGGGGGTCTGTGTTGGCCAGATGCTGATATGGCAGCGGTAGAATCAGCAGCATAGCAGACATTTGTATAAATGCAAGGCATAAAGGCAGAGTGGGGCTTTGAGGTTTTGCAACAAATTACGGGTCTGTTTTACTGAGATCCTAAATAATGACTGGGTTACACTGCGTTTGCATTCTAACAGATTGCACGTTTGGTTTGCGGTTGATCTACTAAGGATAATTGCGTGAATGACAAACATGATTTAATCGGTGCTATTTAAATCAGGGATTTGCCTGTGTTGCCGGTTTCTGCTTTGGACAGTTTGAAAGGAGAGGATAGTGACCATAAGCGCTAAATTAATCTTAATACCATGGGACTAGAGGAGTTAGTTGAAGAGGCTAATAAACATATTGATGAGCTAAAGCAGAATTACCAAAAGAAACTCCTTATGGGAGAGTATCTGCGAAAAAGTCAATTTTGTGTGCAAAACAAGAAGAACGACAGTTGAAATTTAGAGAAAAGGTAAGATATAAGAAGAAGAATAAAAAGATAAAAGCTAATAATAAAACTTTGTTAATAAGATAGGTGGGAGGCTGGTGGAAGACATGCCTCTGACCTCTTAGCAGCAGGTACATCTTACTTTCCCCATGAGCAGAAGCCTGTAATTTGTCAGCGGGGTGCGGGTCGGACCCGAGGGAAAGGCTGACTCTTGCTGCACGCTCTGCTGGGGAGTAAGAGTTCCAGAGGGTGGGCTCACATCCGGTTTGGGGACGTTATCTCCACCTGCCTGCTATTCTGTCAAACCTCCAAAACACGAGCCTGGCCCAGGTGATGACAGCTGACCTGGTTGCAGCAGTGGGTTTTACTCAGAACCTTCACCTCATATATATGAGCGGGCAAATTCTAGTAAATAACAAACTTCACTTATCATGTGCAGCGCACCAAACACAGACATGGGGCTGAAATATCTAAAGCACGAGGTGCTCAGAAAAGGTCTTTCTTTCCTGTGCTGTGCACTCTGTATATACGTATGTCACATTCGCATTAGGAGCAGAGACCCCTATTGGTCTGGTCCCAGGACCCCCCCGGATTCTGCCCTAAACAGAACGCACCGGACAGGGCATATATATCTTTACTGTTAATTCAAACTGTTAAATGATCCCCTTTTTTTTTTACCAAATGTATCGTTTGCTCCTGTCATATGAAACACTCCTACAGAAATCTTTTTTTGTTTTTAGAAATAAGTTTTACGGAAGTAAGTTTTAATATGTTTTGTGTTACTCCCCGAGGCTGAATATAATCTGTGTAACTGCAGCTGTTATTATAATGTCATTTATTTATATTCTTGTAATGCAATGAATGATTAATGAGTGGTTCCAGTAGGAGTTTTTCTTCAAACTTGACTTTTCACAAAAAGTACTTTTTGCACCTTCAGTAAAAAAAGGACATTTTGCTGATAATACCATTATACATTGATTTGAGTAACATTTTGGGACTTTGAACTACTTTCAATTTAAATAAAGATTAAATAAAGATGTCTTTGACCTTTGCTACATTTATATTATTCTTCTGTGCTTTTGAAAGTCTATCACCTAAAAACCAATCTTACGTAACCTTTTCTCGTCACTCCCATCTCATTGGCTGAGTATTCATCTGAACTGAAAGAGACTGGCTGTGATGAGATGATGGGCTACCTTGAGCTTTTACCGCCATGTAGTATATATATCAACATGAGAATCAGTGACTCAACTTGGCACCCTGCCATCTATTACCATTTCATCCCAAATGTCCGTTTCTAACAGTCTGTTTAGGACTAGGAACTCTGAAATAGGTCTTGCAATTTTTATAGAATTTAAAAATACTAATTATTGAAATGGTTTGCAGATAATACCTTCTAAATATGATATCTGGTATTGCCAAAATGTGATCTGCAAATTGATTGCATTCATTCATTATGCATATAAAACCAACTTCATTTCAATATATTAGCATGCTACAGAGTTCCGTGGATGATTCCAGAATATTTCATAAAACATCTGCATCACTTCTAATAATAAGAATGTAGAAGGAAACCCAGAGGAACTAATTTGAATGACTGGAAAAGGACATTTCCCTATTTTTAGACATTGTAATCCTGCATGACTGGTGATCCCCGCAACACTATCCTCCTCCTCCGCCTCCTCCTCCTCCTTCTCCCAAGCGAGAGGTTGATGGGGTAAAAAGATCTCCTTTCCTCACATCCCTTGTGCGCCCCACCCCTTTCCATACACCATTGTTCGCTTTTTTGCAGGGTTTGAGTATACCGTAAACAGCTGAAGCCACTTCCACCCCTCATCTCAAGCCTGTAGCCTCTCTTTCTTGTTTATCATATTATCACATGCCCTTGAGCATTTTGCAAACCAGACTCATCCTTTGAACTAAGAGGAAAAAGCAGACCAGAGCGGCCATATCATAAATCATGTGGGTTTAAAGCCTGACAGTAAATGGTCTTGTACTGAACCATCACCAGGCTTCAGAATGGACCATCTTGATTGGCTGTCTTGGTAAGCACATGTTCCTGCCATGCATGGCTCCTTTTTCCATCATAGGGTCAAAAACAGTCCTTTATCATTTTTGTCTTTGGCTGTGAAAAGTAAATAGATATCAGCTGCTCCATATATTCAACGTGGTGAAATGATGTAGATGTGAGATACTGGCAGAGCCAATATCGTGTGCTCTATGAATCTAAAAAGGCTTATTATAGCGGTGCTGGGCCCGACATTGTTCAAAATAATTAAGTTCTTTGAGTGTCTTTACTGACTCCATTAGTTATCATGTAGAATTAGAGTCAGACTGTTGAGCAGAATGGGAGCCATTTCAGAGTAAGTGAATGCACCAAGTGTCAGACGGGCCCCTCTGACCTCCATGCTACACCTGTACATGATTGTCCTAGCTCCTGCAGGGACGGGATCAATACAGACTTCTCCTGTAGTACTGTAGATTGCTGCATTATATGGAATCCACTGGTTTTGAATCCACTTTATGGACTGGTTTGTCTTTTTGCCTTAACCATTTGAAAACAATCAAGCAAACAGGCATTCATGTGGTGACCACCCTCATTTAGACCAGACTCCTCAGTTTGGACTGAAAAAATTGCAGTTGTGAAACCATCTAAGATCTGGATCAAACAGTCAAATTTTGACTTTTTTATTGAACATGTGTTTCCCTTTAACTGACCACCTCTGGGGAGGTTAAGAGTCAGACATAGATCTCACCATAAGGCTTAAAAGCCTGATCAAAAGGCAGCATATTTACAAAGACGAGACTGTAGAAGGAAGAATAGTGGGTAGGGGGAAAAAGGTGTGAGGATTCTCAGGGCCTGATTTTCTAAGAGCCCAAATAGCAGGTGCTAGATTACATGCGCAGTTTTACGTTCATTGATTTACCTGTGGTTTTACGTTCATTGATTTACCTGTGGTTAGCAGGCGTTCTACTAAGAATAATTGCGTGAATGACAACATGTGCACACTATTTAAATGAGGGTTTTGCGTGATCTGGTTTCAGCCAAGGAAAGTTTGGACAGAGAGCAGAGTGACCATATGTGCCTAATGAAATGTAATGCCATGGTACTTGAGGTGTTAGTGGAAGAGACAAATAAAAATATTGTTCAGTTACAGCAAAGAAAAATGAATATAACTAAAAGAAACACGTTATGGGAGAGTATCGGCGAGAAAGTAAATGGCGTGGGTGAAAAAAAACCAACAGATGAAATTAAGAGCAGATGGTAAGATATAAGAATAAGAAGGGAAAAAAAAGAGCTAAAAATCAAACCTCAGTTAATAAAACAGGTGGGGCCTGGTGAAAGACATGCCTCTGACCAATGTTGAGCAGCAGGTGCAGCTCTCTTAATGGGATGAGCAGAAGCGCACAATAAGGCACACATGGATATATTTAAATGTGTTTAATATACTTCAGGAGAAGAGCACTCTCAATGGCTCAAGCGCTTGAGTCCCATCTTCAGAGGTATCGAGGATGGGACATAAACAGTGGGTTCCTCAATTGAAGTGGTCCCACAACAGAGCATTCGGATATTGGAGAAGGGCGCACATGAGGACACGCACTTGCGACCAGTGGCCATTCGCCTCCTCCTGCTCCAAGGGAGTTTGGGAGTTTGACATCAGGGCACTCCGTTAGTAGATCAGCTTGCTAATTTATTTGAGATTTCTATCAAGTTGCACCCATTTTGACACTTGCAAACCTTCAGTAGATCAGGTCCTGATCAGACGGGTAGTGAGAGGGTTAGTGAAGATGGAGACATTCAGCAAAATCACTGAAATCCCTCAACAATTACATGCTCTAAAATATATACCAGCTGCAGTGAGTGACACTAGGGACCTAGTCTGGTGCTTTTATTATTTTTTTTCAACCATGGAATATGTGGATTTTTGGCCACTAAGTGTTGAACAGTCTTCTAATGTTTGTGTGAAGGGTTTCCAGAACCTTTTTCTCTAATTTGCCAGAATAAAAAAGAACAGTGAACCTGACCTGAAAATCACAAAAAAAAAAGATTTTTCCTGCAGATTTAGGTTATTCTTAGTTTTTATTTAATTTTGATTGCAGGTAATTATTTTCACATTTTCATGCTTTTTTTTTCACACTCACTTTGTGTTTTGGAGAAGCCACATGTTGTAACATGTTGATGGCGTGTTTTCCTGTGACTTTTCTAAAAATGCATGTTGTGTTGGCATGACCCCTGTTGGGTTGTTTGGGTGTCATTGGCACATTGGCACAAGGCACATTGTTCAAATTATTGTTTTTCACAGCTCAAATTTGGTTCTTGATGCTTCACATTCAAAGCTACATGTGCCCTACAGGTTGCGCTAACGTGAATGTATATGTCCTCCAGAATAGCAAGCATGCACACATTGATATTTTTTTTGTATAAGTCATCTGTGTCAGAAAAAATGAAAAAAAAGTAAAGTTTGTGATGTTATGGAATCCTCGTGTTAATACAAACCTTGGTTGATATGAATCCACTCTAGATCTATCTTGTATCACATTTTACTCCTAAAGTTCATATTTTACTCACTCTCAAAAAAAAGTTCTGTGGACATAGCTTCATTTTAGTTTTTACAGAGTTCAATCAGGGGATTGCTTGTCCAATGCAGGTTATTATTTTTCTGGGCGGTTACCTTGCTGGCGGGGACGGCCGCATAGGCCTAGTTATAAAGGCTGTTGAAACTTTGTTTCATACCATTATTTTCTCACACCTCAATTCCTGGTTCTTGTTTTGTACTGACAAATAAATCACCCATTGCATGCAACAGTGCAACAGCAACAACGTTCACACTACGGTGTATTGCATAGATGTCTGGCTTCAGTTAGAGCTGCATTGCATTGATATTATGGCCAAAAAATAGAAAACAATATATATTCCCCTGTTTCTACTGCTCTCAATGAGCCTAAGGGCAAACACAGGATGTTGTTCAAACTGAAATATGAGATATTATTAGGTCACAGTAGATCAATTACTGGCTATTGTACACCAAATTCATGGGGATTCTTGACGAAATTGCCTACAGTCATCTAAGAAGCACATTCCACACAGCCTAATGAGTCTTTACATAACATGAAGGAGTTATATGCTAATTCAAGTATAGAATGAGTCACTTTCATCAGGAGAAGTGGATATTTCGCCACTGTTGTAACTGCGATGTTTCCCTCTTCGTCGTTTCTCTGGGAATTGTTGTTTTTTTGAAAAATGTTTTAAAAAAGATTCATTTTTCATGTAATTGGGTGTGCATAGGTGGGTGTGTAGCCACACAGCTCTAAGCAACGGAGGTAATAGTGAGTTTCAGTACAGTGCCAACTTCCCTGGAGGAAAACAAAGAAAAATCACCAGGAGGGAGGAGAAGGGAAAATTGTGTCGCGTGTGTTTGCATATGTGTGACTGTGGCTGTTTGGCTTTTTCTGTGAGTTTATATTTGCCAGGACACGGAAACCGTGAGTATGTCAGTATCTGCAAGTGTGTGTGCTGTATGTGTGATAAGAGGAATGGGGGAGGGAGAGAGATAATGTAGGGTGGAGGAGGAGGGTGTGAGAGGGTTGTGGGAAGGACCTGTGAGGTGATGGGTGAGGTGGAGAGTCTGTGGCCAGGGAGAATGTGCTGTGGTCGTGTTTCAGGACAGAAAGAGGCGGTATGTTTGAACATCCAATTCTGCTTTCTTTCTAATTCATGGCACAGTCAATGGAATTAAATGAGTTTGTTAAACTCTAAATATTTCATGATTTTGAATCATTCGCCCTCAAAAGATAATATCCAATCAGGGTCAAATATGAAACTATTGACCGGTGCGGTTTTCAGCTCTCTCTGGTTGGATAATGTGAATATGAAAAAGTGAAATGTGTAGGCGAGATTTTGTTGTATGTGTTAGCAACATGTCTTAATGGCAGACCACAAAAACAAGTAACAAGGCTAGAAAAGAGAAAGCTCAAGGATCCATTGTTTTTGAATTAATTTTTCTTTTGAACGGTAAATCCATAACTCTGTTTTTTGTTTATATTCATCTCTCATCTCATCAAATGCAGAAGGTTCTGATTTATTGTTTGAATGGTAAATGCTCTACGTAGATGAGAAAGCTTCATGCTAATGTCAAGAATCTATGGTGAAGACGAAATCTGGACTGAATATAAAACATGGTGCAATTTTACTTTTATCATTTATTTATTCCAGAGTTAAGAGTTTCACCCTATTCAACGGTAAATTGTGCTTGTTTTCTCAGACAGTGTGATTAACTGGCTGTATCAAATCAGTGTGTGGAGTGACTGTTGTGAAATGTCTTGAAACGTGGACATTTCAGGGAGTTGCTGAACTAATTCAATAATTCACACATAAGACGGAGCTTGAACTCAAAGAAATCCCAGCGAGGTAAAATCCTCTTCTTAATCCCCTGTCAAAAACTCAGCTGGGAAAAAAAAACTGAAAATTGGTCTTTCCCTGGTTTTACCCTGGTCGGCAGTTTGTGAGCTCCGGAGCTCTGATAAGGGACCTATTCTCTGTCTGGCCTTACAGCTGAAACTTCTTCCCTAATACCTCCCATTAAAGCCCTAAGTCACAAGGACTGTGGACAAAAATCCAGTCAATAAACCTACCAGACAGCTGGGAGGAGTTACCATAAACTATGTGAGCATGTGTGCGCAGGAGAGGGATAGAAGAAGAAGAGCACAGTACCTGTATAGAAGATCTAAATAGAGGGGAAAATAACATATCTGATGAGGGATGGGTCACGATTTTGGAATATTTGAATAGGCATTAAATCATGAAGAAGAAACCGATGTCTAGTATCGATAAGATGGTTTTGCTTCTGTTCCAACAACAACAACAGAAACATGTTGAAAATGAGGTGCAGCTCAAACTTTGCCTGGTAAAACCAGCTTCTGACGTATGTATGTATGTATGATGGAAGACCAAATGACGGCCCTCATGTCAAATCTGATAAACAAAGACATGTTTCCTGTCAGCTTTAAGGTAAATGGGAAGTTATAAAATTTGAGTTAATCGAGCCTGAGTTTGAAGCGGCGTCTAGAAAAACCTAACTTAAGCACGGAAAAACCAAATGATGATAATTCACATATGCTACAAACTCGTTCATTCATTTTCCTTAACCACTTATACTGTTCATGTTCTGAAGCCTATCCCAGCTGACATTTGGCGGGTCGCCAATTCGTCAGAGGGCCGACACATAGAGACAGAAAAACCATTCACGCTCTCATTTTATACCTACGGCCAATTAAAAGACACCAGTTCTCTCAAATGAAATGTTTTGGAGTGTGGGGGGAAGCTGGAGTACCAAGTGAGAACCAATACAAACTCTGGACAGAATGGCCAGTCAGAGGTGGATTTAAACCGGGACTTTCTTGCTGTACCGTACTGCTCTTTGAAAATTGGCTCTGATGGCAGATTTCTGGACAGCACTGAATCACATGTTACGACCACCTACCCAACAGAGAAAGCAGAGTGCTGCCGTTGTGAGCCAAGAATCGCCAGAGCGGCAAACAGCTGATAATCTATAACGCATGATTTCCACTGCTTCTGAACGCTGGGGACAAAACAGAATGGCTGAAGACCGAATATTCACAGCTGAAAGGTAGCACAAATGAAATTTCAGGAAAGTTAACTTATCTCAGATACAGTAATATATTCCTACCATGTAAGCAAACCTGCCAACATTTCAGCTTAGCAGCCTTCATCAGAGTTCTGGCGTTTGTTCCACCTTTTCACATGTGGACTTCCGATGTTGGACTGCCTTGTCTTCAGTTTTGCAGTTTTGTGTTATGTGATTTTAACTGTCATATGATTTAAACGATATTAAGTGTTTGAGACATGATGTATTATCAGCGGCATAATGATGGTGAGACACTTAAGTCAAATTTAGGTTTAGACGTGTGCTAAGTCATGGCTGGGAGGCTTGGTCACACAGTTTGACTGTCTGACACGGTTTCCTGCCACCAACAGGCGGCTGTTTTGTCAGATGTGTACCGAAGCACGACGCATAAGCACACACACACACACACACACACACACACACACACACACACAATTAAATCAAATCTCACCCCTTGGCAGTCATCCAACATAGGATGACTGATAAAAATTTCACAAGCCGTATCAAGCAATTAAACATGGAGAAGCAACGAAAGAGTGTTGCTTAATAGCAACACTCTTAATAGCTTCAACACTTAATAGCTTCAACCCCCACGGTGTGACCAGCCAACAAGGGGGATACAGGCCATAGATGGAGGGGGAATCAAGAGGTGGGTGAAGCAGCAACATTGGTCTTGGTGAACAGTTTTTCTGTCACGTGCAGTTTTGTCTTTTGCGACATCGCATGCTCTCCTGACGTCAAAACTGATTTCGATGTAAATGAAGCGACAATACATAGAAAAATGGATCCCTTGCTGTGTCCATTGGTGCATTATCACACATGACAGATGAAAAAAGATGACAGATGTAAACCATGTAAGCAAACAAAACAATGAAGAAACAAAACAAGAAACTTGACCTTGAAGAAAAAGGGGTGATGAATTTTTCTGTCCACCTTAATAATAATGATAATAACAACACATTTATTTATTGAGTGCTTTTACTCATAGTTGCTTTTCAGGTACATAAAAGAACTATTAGAATCACTTTTTTCCAAAATATGACCAAAAATAAGACCTTTTGGGACATATTTTTATATTATTATTATTACTGTATATATTTTTTCATCTGCTTTTACCTTGTAGCCCTTTGTGATTTGATCCAAATGTGAAGTGCGTTATTAATAAAATGTTTTATTATTTATTTATTATTATTATTAAAACAACATTTTAAAATGAGGATCAAAACGTAACTCAAATAACATGGCAAATCTCAACCTTCTATTCTTTTGTTCTACATAATGGTCATTCATTTCAGCCGCTTGTATCCTTGACTTCATTCCTTTGATCATTATCCAGCGCTCATGATCATAGGTGAGGGTTGCGAAAATAAAAGGGTTGATAAAGCGAGAACTTTGCCTTGTGACTCAGCTCTCTCTTCAGCACAGTTGGCTGATGCAACACACAGCAGCAGATGCTGCAATAAACCATCCATCATTGTCCATTTTGGTAAATTTTACCATCTTTTGGGAATAAGACACCCAGATAATTTAACTCCTTCGCTTTAGGAAGAAATCTACCGCCAAACCAACTCGGAGTGGAGCCGCTGCTCCTTCGCGTTGAAAGGAGTAAGATGAGGTAGTCCAGGTATCTGAAGATGGACATGGAAGAGCCTGTTACTAGCGATACTACAGCCAACTGCGATGTCAACAATAACCTTGTTTAAGATGAATGGTCAAAGTGTTGGTTAGGATCAGTTACGGTATTTTTGCTGTAGGAACAACTGGCGCTTTTGTAAAGTAGACTTTCAAACCCAATTTTTCTGAAATGCAAAGGGACATTTAGGGCAGTTCAGTCCACAAAGTCCTGCAAGGTCATGGATGGTGAAGGGAAGAAGCTCTGCAGATGAAACGGCAGGTGAAGCCCCAAACCATTCAAGCACAGCTGACCCCGAGCTTGCTGGGGCCTTTAAAGTAGGTTCACATCTTATTTCTCTGGATATTGGGACCATTGTCTTGTGATATTGGTGCATGCAGAATATTATTTTTATCATAGTGAGATTTCTTATCACTGTTTCGACTAGTTTTTGTTTACATCTATATTTTACTGTAAGTATTAACTTTGCTCACGTGTTTCATTATTCTAGTACAAAAAGTACAAAAGCTGGAATTAATTAATTTACCCCGTAATTTGATATCCTCTCTGGATTTATCATCACATTCATACATTACTCCTTTTCTGTCTCTCTTTTTCACTTACAGCTGCTGCCTAGCAAAGACAAGATGTGGGCTGTGAGAGGTTTCAGTCCAAAACATGACAATTTGAGCAAGCCCAGAATATACTGTTGCCATTGCTGTAAGTATATGAACATCGTATTCATCATGAATATCATGAGTTGGTCCTCCCAAAAATGTATAGTTCTTGCAAAATTTATGCGAACCATGACATTTTTAATCGGACAAAAAATATTATATAAATATATTCTACTATTTTGTTAGAATGGAACAATGCAGTTAATCCAACACAGCAGCATGTCTCTGGATTGATCTCATTGTCAACTGCATATCTTTTTGTCTAATTCCCTCTCTTCTCCATACGGGAGAGGGAATATTAAGTGCCAGTTTGATGGAAGAGACAACAACATGCCTTCTCCCATGGAAGTCAAGTCACCTGGTTTTCATCACCCTCCAGCAGATTCTTCCAGTGCAGGGCTGATTGCACCAAAATTATTTTATATAGTTTATACAACCTGGGGGAAACTGGACATTGAGAATGGTGATGCAGAGGTTCTTTGTTTGTGTGACAATAAAAGTAGTGTTTTGAATAATTTACTTCTGTGAATGTAAATAATGATGTTTATGTAATGTTATCTATATATTCATCACTAATCAAAACCCAAACACCCCTGATAAAAAAAAACATCTTAATGCACTCATTGCATTCTCCTCTTTTTTTAGGAGCAGCTATATCAACATATACTATTTGAAGTTTCTTCTCTTTGTCTCTAATGAAAAGATCTGGGTCATTATGGGTACGAACAGTTGAGATTTCTGTAATCTTTCAAAGTTAAGCAAAAGGGGTCTGGAGCTATTACTGTAAAAACAAATCTGCTTAAAGAGTCCTTGATAAATTCACTCAACGCCACCAGCTCTGTATTCAACAAGACAGACAACCTATTGATCATCTGAATGTATTATCACGCAGAAGACAAAGATTGCGATGTGTGGTCAGAGGGACTTACACCACTGCTACATTCCTTATGCATGCCATTCCTCTGATGCTTCGCCACCTCAGGATGTGATTGATCTAAACTCCCTAATGGACATTCCTTAAACCCAAATGGACATTATCAGTTGGCTGATAGAGGTTGGTATCTGCCCAGTACCCCGTCCATTATCATGTTTCCCACTCTCACCTCAGCTAAAGGCTCTGGGTTGGACTTCCAATCTTTTCATTTGGTCGTAGTCTGTTGTCTGATGAGTTGGCGAGACCCCAGAAGGTAATAGAGAAACAATCACTTTTTAGTTTGGTGTTTGTATGAAAGAGCTGGGATGGCCCTTACGCCTGTGTATCGGCGATCAATGGCTGACTATGTATTTTACTCCTAAGCCTTCAGTGCAGTTCTATCACTATTAAATTGAGTAAAAATGTAAATTGGTTCAAACAACTAAAGTACGCACAATCTAGCTTTAGTTGAGATAGCTAAGTTACCCGGCTTCATCACAGACAGCTTAGCGCAAAAAATGTCGTTGGCTACCAATGGTTTTTTCACTGATAGGTTGAAAAATTTGCACTCAATCACATTTTGTTCTTATATTTGTTTATTATTTTCTTTCAAAAATACAAAAAGCAAGAGAGGAAGATTTTTAGTCAGGAAACTAAATAGTTTACCTCATTATACTTGTAAAAATAAGAAGGAATAAGTAAATAAGACATTTAAAAAAACATCGCCTATATGCAAGAGAAAAACCGTGAAGTGTTATTTCGGTCATTCATACATTGTTTATCAGTCCTTTCCATGAACAAATTGCAGTACCGTGTTCCAGACCCTATGGAACACATCTCCTCTATCTTCACTTTAAAGTCTCAATAGCTGGGTTTATATGGGACACTTTTCTCCTTTCCGAATTAAACTTTTCTGAATTGAAATGTTGGTCGCCTGTTTACATGACTTGTGATTTTTTCCGACCCGGTGTTTCCATGCATCGACTCACCTAATCGGATCAGAAGACGATCCACATTCCCGTTCATAAGGTAGCGATAATGCTTCGGGGAGCTCGGTGCCGATCGCCGACAAGCGGCCAGAAGAAGAATGTGACAAAGAAGTGACTTTTCACCCATCTAACCGTCTAAAAAAAGTTTAAATATTTCAAAGTTGCAATGAATAAATCACTCTCTGATGCAGACCGGTACTGTTTTGAAGCCGGTGTATTTAAAATGCATCGCAGCGCTCCAAGAAACTTAGCGGAGCATTACGTCACAATGCTACGTATGCGCAGATACAACTCAAACAGAAAGTCTTCCGAAACAGCGTTTACATGCAGCGACTGGCTATCGGAAAGGCTTTCCGAAAGGAATAACTCCTTGCAAGGGAATGAAATCTGGACCTGGATCAGGCTCCCTGCCCCCCAAATGCCTCAGAGACACAGTTTTGGGATTTTTCCACATCAGTTACAACAAGAAAATCAGAAAAGAGGTTATATAATTTTTCTTCGGAATAATAGAGTCTTTGTATCATTTTAAATTGAATAAGGCTGTGTCTGACATTAACCCAACAGTTGTGTACAGTCCTCAAACATTCATCCCATATCCCATCAGTTATCTCCATACGCAGCTCTGCCCAGACTTGCTTGCATCCTGTTGTCCATATCTCAGTATTCCTATGTAGGATCCAATAGAAGAACGAAGCCGCCACTCAGTGGAGGGTTAAAGTTGTTCATTGCGTCCAGAGGCACGTAATAGTGGTTTCAAAATTGGCCACATAGGTTCTGACAAAGACCCGCATTTGTAAGTACCATAAAAAAAAAAAAAGATTGCGGAATATTGTAAACATTTTGCAACTGTGAAAAGGAGACAATACCCATTCACATATCGGTCCCTTATGGTACAAAAGCCAATAGGTCAGGTCCGGCGTAAAGAAGAGATTTTCAAAGATTGGGGTGTATACATAGATTGCAGGGGCCTTGATGTATGATTTTATTCGTCTCCAAATTTTAAAGTGTTGTTGACTACAAACCTGTTGCTAAAGAGAAATCTTTTAATGGAGGTTGGGCTATTGAGAAGAGCGAGTAAGTATGTTTTTTTTGGAAACTGACCTTTCTGTATGCAGCCAGGCAGGACAGGAGACTGTGTCCAACGAGAGACTTTTTTAGTACCACGCCAGGATACCAGCATAGAAAAGTGAGTAATAGCCCAATAGTACTTCTTAATATTTGGTAGGGAGAATCCGCATGCTTCCTTCAGTTTTGATAAGAGCTTTTTGGCAATTCTATCAGCTTTATAGTTCCAAATGAAGGGTATAATTATTGAATCCAAGTTTTTTAAATGAGACTGAGTGACAAATCACGGAAGTGACTGAAAAAGAAGGAGGACGCGAGGCAGAACTATCGTCTTTATTGCATTTATCCCTCGACCACTGAAAATGAAAGGTTCTTCCAAAAATTTATGTTATTTGTTACTTGTTCAATTTTACAATGAAAATTCAATCATAAAACATAGTTTGGATTCTTTGTAACAATCACGCCAAGATATGAAAAACTGTCATAGGGGCAGCACTGCAGATAAGTATTGTTAACCGCCTTAGAAACCGAACTTACCTGCTTTTGTCCCAGATAATGCAAAATCCTGAAAGACTACCAAACTTATTATCAGAAATAAGAGAGGAGGTATTGATATTTGTGGCTGTGAGCTGTATAACAGGACATTAACCGCAACCATTAAAGGCAATGTTTATATCCATGTACTGTATATCAATAGGAGCTATTAAAGGACTTCCCCGATGGGATGGGTATATCCCAGAAAAGTCCCCGATTGTGTCCCCAAAGATTGAACTCCTTAAATTAAATGTGAGGTTATTTACAAAGTGTTTTATCAGTATCAGCTTTTACAAATTTGAAAATTATCCATCTTAACGTGTTAATCTTAAATTTAAGATTATTTGGCCTCTCCCTAGTATGTCTTTATTTACAGTGTAAAATAGACCACAATTCTCTCAATAGTTATATTGTGAAATTTGACACAGCTGCTGTTAATGATGAATAAAGACAGATGAAAAAACTTTAATTGATGTCATTTTGTAGGATTTTTAAACTGAAGATGTGAAACTGTCACTGACACACTTCCTTACAGCGATGTACACACATGAAATTCCATGTGTGTACATGACCATGTGTGAAACGATAGGGAGACTGTCTATTCTGATTACAAGGAAAATTATCCAACCCTCAAAGGAAGTGACCAGTCACATGACCCATCTGATGCTGTTCCTCCTGGTCGAATAGAGACCCAGACAAGCGATGATGCATGAATGCTTAATCAAATAAAAACAGTGAAAAGTGATAGGAGTGGTAGGCAATCATCCTGGTCATGCTGAATTAATGAGACACTGGCTTCCTTCCGCATTCAAGGTTTGTGGATGAGAATACAATACCTGAAGCCGTCTTTACATCCACTTCTGAGACGATACGTCACTCTGGAATGTCCGATTGTCAGCCAAAACCAACAAACTGATTGGTTTACAGGATTTTTCTTAAGTACTGGACATCCCATGCATGAACATGGGTGTTACGCAGAAGGGATATTTTAATTGTTAGTCTCAGTTGGGAAGTATCCATCCATGGCTCACATGAGGGGGAGAATCATGTTTTCCTAGTGAGAAATCTGTCAGACGATCCTAGTCTTACCCAGATAGTCGTTCTGTCAACACCTGATCCTCTTCTTGGTTTACCCGTCTGGTGTCACTCGACTCAGGCCCGTAAGAACCGATCCATTACTTCACACCAATTCTTGAAATGAAGTTGTATTTTCCATAACAGGTTACGTCTCTTCTTTCACATCTCTAGCTCTTCTCTTAACACCTGTGGGGATGGCAGCATGCAGGCCTGTCAGAGAATTGCTGCTGTTTCCTTTCCTTCCGAAAAGTAAAAAATTACTTGAAGAAGAGTTGGGTATTCTTATGGCAACCAGGTCTTGCAGTATAGGTAGTGTTATCAGGCCAAGCACAATGCCATTTGCATACAAAATGCCCAGCTGGCACCTTGTTGTTATGACAACGGTAGAGAGCTCCCAGAATTCATTTGGAAGTGAAATAAAAATTTGAAAAAGCAGCCAGTGAACAGAGTTATAAAGTTTTTCTTCTTTTATAATGAATGTGTTGCTGACACTGACTCAATGTTCTCCTGTAAAAACCAAACATGTAATGTATAAGATATTAACTAGCCCGTAGGTCATATAGATTTAAATATTATTTTCTTTCTAATTTAAAACATTTTCAAAATGTGAAATACTTGGTGAATTTCTTTTAAAATACACTGAAAACAACAAAAAAACAAACCGCCACCGCATAAGACCAAAAAATAGAAAAGTAGATACACAGAATTATCAATAATACTAGAAACAGTACTTAATATAAATTTGTACTGTAATAACATGCGTAAATTGCACAATTTAATTTAAAAATATACATTTTTGTTTCAAGTTCCTGTCAAAATGCCATAATGTCACTAGTTGTGATCCAATTAGCAACAGTATTATTCCATCTAAACTTCAGATTTTGCTGATATGTACATTTTAATCTACAGTATGATGCCTCTCATCATTCAACAAGACAATACCTTCCTTTCTATAGAAACATATGTTAAAAACATACCGTAGATAAGTAAATGGAATCTACCTAGACAATGCTTTTATAGTCTGCTTGCACAAGTGCTTTACAACACAAAATAGCATTCAACCATTCATAGACATTCACACACGGGTAGCAGAGGTTACTATGCAGCGGCGCCACTTACTCATCAGGAGTGATAACAATTCACAGTATCAATCACTCCAATGGAACAAGCATCAGGTGAAATATCTTCCTCAAGGAAATAATTACACTCGGACTAAAAAAGCCTGATTCACAACCGTCCTGTGCAATGAAAAAGCAAAATAAAACAGCAAAGATGCATTTTTAAAAGAAATTCAAAAGTTTTTCGGGGTTTTCAACGTTTTACTTTTAAAAAAATCGTGTTTATTTATAGTTATTTACTTTAAGAAAAAATAATTAAGTTGCCTCAAAACCATACTGTCATGTCTTGTACTTAGCAATCGTACGTTTAAACATAGCTTTCATTATTTTAAGGAACTAAATAAACCAATTATTTCCCTTAATAGGTCACAAATCTGATCAGTCAGATTGGAAATCGTGTTTTTTTTTAATGAATGCCTTTTTTTCTCAAATATATAACAAAGACACACAACACGAAGAGGAACAGCTAACATTCATCGGTAGACATGTGATTTTAGAAGATTAAATTTATGTGACAACTCCGGAAAGTGGGGCAACCTATTTTCAATTTAGAGATCAGATAGTGCACCTACTCCACTTCTCCACCAGACCTCGAAAGATTCGCCCATTACCGATGGCGCAAACATGATTCTATGCTATTGGAGCAGCATGTGAAATCAGAGTGAGCCGCTAAACTGATTCCAAGTCTTAACTGAATGGATAACAACTGGGTTAGAGATGAAGGTTGAGATAAGCTGTTTAAATGGTAATTTGAAACTTAGTAGAGCTACTGGTGAGGTTGATCCAATGGGTGCCCTCTCCAATACAGTCCATTCAGGACTCGTGACATCATTCCTCATCAAATACAACAATGCTCTAAAATTGGCAGCCAAGTGATAGTAGGCCTACATGAAATGTGGAAGTGCCATACCTCCCATCACCTGAAGCTTCTGCCATATATTTTTATTTATCACAGTTGGATTTTTTATTCCATATAAAGGAAGATATATGACGATTTAAAAAATTATTTTGTTAGAAAAATAGTAAGAAATTGCCTCCCAGTGCTCAAGGTCCTGCCTAAGATCGGTTAGCAAAGGTTGATCGTTAGCCTAAAGAGATCTTTGTAGTCATGTGTAACCAAAATACCCAGGTATCAAAAAAATTTTAGGGTTGATTTTAAAGCGAGCTGACCCAATATACGTCCAATCTATAGAGATAATAGTCATAAGTTCAATTCTCTGAAGTTTTACTTTATATCCTGATATTTGCAATTAGAATCAATAATTTGGAGAAAAAACAACTTGAGAGACGAAACAAAATGACTCTAGACCAGAGAGGACAATAACAATGCAGAGCCTTGACTGTTGAAATCCACCAGAATAAAAACAATATCCATGTATTCCTTAAAGGTACATCTGATTTGGTTTGAATTCAGGACTTGTCTCACGAATATGATGTTTATTGCTGCTAATGAGGCAGGTAGCTCATCCGAAAATGTATCAGCGAGTGCATGTGCACCATTTTAGAGGGCAGAAACTTTCACAAAAATTGCAATAAACTAATCTGATCTGAGCACACATTAGTTTACAGTGTACATGCCATCCCAATATGAACATTTGTATTTTTTCTGTCTAAACTGATCAAGGAAATCTATGACAACTTGAAGATATTTCCTATTCACCGCTTTTGGCAAATGTTTTTGCAGTGAGCCATAACTAAAACACTCAGAGCTTGAAAAAGTCGTCCCCGCGTCCCCGACTTGCTGCTTGGTGGAAGAATTTTACAACTCCACCTATATGGCGAAATATTTGGATAATATTTAGCTCAAGGGCAACTGAGACTTTACCTTAGTCCTGCTGGCTCGGTTTGTTGGCCGATTGTACAACCACGCAGTGGACCCGTGAGCATTCTGTGGACACAGCATATTTACCCATCCCTGCAACCCACAAAAAATAGTTTTGTCATTGGCTTGTTTGGACCAGACCCAGCAGAAGAGCTCCAAAACATATGTTTCCTACATATACAGAATGACAAAAAACTAAAAGTAATATATACTTTACAAGACTTTATTACACAGTAACACAACTGTGCTAGTATGCGTAAGAGTAAAGTGACAAAAATAAGCTTTTTATACAGCCCCATCTCCTTGTAACTTATTAATTAAATATTTAATGTCTGATCAACCTATCAGATGATGGCGGTTACAAGGCTTCTTTTCTATTATGGTACGTCTAACAAGGCCAGCTGTGGGTGAAACAACACATCTCATGCCAATATGTTTGATAATGATCAAAACCCAAAGTCCCCGTAATAAATTATGCACCTCTCAAACAAGTCATCAAAATCATGCATAAATAATTTAATGTGCAATATTCCAAAATTTGGATAAATGATTCACATTAAAGCTCCACACTGTCAAGCAATCACAGGCTTATCAGGCACTTTCTGTGCATCCTCCTCTACCTGTTCCTGATACTTGACTGTGGGAGATTGGCGTGTCATGTGACTCATAGAGTCCAAGATGATGCCCCCTATCCCCCTTCCAGTGAATAATGAGAGCCCCACTGATGGTCCCCTTCACAGATTGTTGGATAACCTGCTCAAATCGCTTCAGCCTGGATTGAGAGGCTGGTGTCAGCGACAGCACAACACAGCAAAAGGTTTTTTTTTTTTTTTGAGGGCTGCACCTACTACTACCTCAGAGTGGGAGTAGAACGGGGCGTGAAACATCCTGCCTTCCAAGAATATAAGTGTGGGAGCTTGCTTGCATGGGTGCTGCTTTGTCTGTTGAATGAGAGCTCACTATATTTTGTCCCTGTAACTTTTCCCAAGGTCACAAACGACGAGCAGCTTTGATCTTTATTAAAACAGCATCCGCCTAATTTGTCACTTACTATCCAAATCAACATGGCAACCAGGTGGGGACTCTGTGGTGCAGGGAGAATCAGCAATGACTTCTGCGTGGCCATGAAGACTCTGCCTCCCGGAGTTCACCAGGTACTCTTTTCAAATAAGCTACATCTTCACTGTCACACAGGATGTCTGCCTTGGATTAAACAGACTGTCTGACGGAGCAGCACTGTGTGTCTCTGTCTTATTTTCCTCATATACAGATAGCAGTAATTGCATCGAGGAGCTTGGAGAGAGCCAAAGAGATGGCCAAGAAACATGGTATTCCTAAGGCTTATGGCAGCTATGAGGAGCTGGCCAACAACCCAGACATTGGTGAGTTAAGAGCTTTAAGTGGCCCGGCTGCACAGGCAGAGATAATGGCGGGTTGTTGCCGTTTGAAGATTAGCCTGGAACATCTGTGTCCTCACAGACATCGTGCATCTGGGACTGCTGCATACAGAGCACTGGCGAGTTGGTCTGCTCTTCCTCAAGGCCGGTAAAAATGTGTTGTGTGAGAAACCTTTCGCCATGAACACCAGACAAGTGAAAGACCTTGTATCTGCAGCGCAGACCAACAAGGTTTTCCTGATGGAGGTAAGGCTGAAAGGATACGTGCAGACTTTTTCTCACGGGCAACTTGCTGCCACTAGCAGTCAGTGCAGGTTTCGTTCAAAATGTGCATTACTTTAACCTGATTAAAATACTAGTCTGAGGATGTTCAAAGTTTGTCATTTAAAAAATGTAAAAGAAAAAAAATGTCTATCTTTTTATGTCATTATTATTTTATTGTAGCCCATTTGTCACATTGTTTGCCGTAGTGAGAAAGTGGAGAGGAAAAAAAAAAATGTCCCCTTGGGGACAATAACGTCTAAAGTTTAATTCAAGTTCAAAGTCTAAAATAGTACAATTCATTCATTCATTCATTATCTACCGCTTATCCTGTTCAGGGTCACGGGGGGCTGGAACCTATCCCAGCTAACATCGGGTGAGAGGCAGGGTACACCCTGGACAAGTTGCCAGTTCATTGCAGGCCAGACACACATAGAGACACACAACCACACACACTTATGGGCAATTTTGTGTCACCAATATCACATGTTTTGGACTTTGGGAGGAAGCCAGAGTTCCCGGAGAGAACCCACACAGACACAGGGACAGGGACTCCGCACAGAAAGGCTGGCAAAGGTGGATTTGAACCTGATACCTTCTTGCTGTGAGGCAGCAGTGCTAGCCACTGCGCCAGCATGCCGCCAAAATGGTACAATGAAACATTTTATTTAACCGTCAATTATTTATCAATACAGCCTCTTTAAACAGCTTTTTAATGGTATTCAATGTGCTTTGTAACCAAATAATAAAACAAAAAAGTTATGAAAGCTGTAAAGATCAAGGCAACAAAACATCAACAATAAAAGATGGGCAGTAAAGGAAAGGGAAGTTAGGAAAGAGAAAAGATAACACAAACAAGATGACAATCACATATAATTGTATTAAGAAAATATAATAAATCAAATTACAAGTAAGATATAAAATCAAGTTCACAATTGTAATGAAGCAAAAGCCAAAATATATTACACCTTTGCCTTGAGCCAGGATTCAGGAATAGCCAGCAGAGCTCTGTCAGAAGATCTGAAGCTGCGGCCAGTCTCACAGGAGAGTAGCAAGTCTGCAAGGAGCTGAAAGAAACAAGGACATAAATGTATAATGTGTGTTTAGGTTGAAGGTCGTTTTTCCCTCTCTGAGCCCTTGAACCAACAAGCAAACATCTGTTCTAGCTTGGTTGAGCTGTAACAGTGTTATTTACAGGTCCAAAGTGAGTCAGTTGGTTCTATGTCATCGTAGAGCCTCAAAGAGCTGAGTGTTGTCAGCGTAGGTCCAAAAATGGACTCTTCTGGCACTACTCATATTATTTTGAGAAGTGATCCTCTGGAGAATGATCATCTAGAGAATCTCCTTAGAATGTTCTCTCCGGAATCATTCTAAGGAGATTTGTGTAACAAAACCTTGAAAGTACGGGGAATATTTATGACTCATAATGCATAAAAAGATCTTGAGCTGTCATGTTTGAGGAAGTGGCTAACAACAAAGGTTGTCTTTTTTGTCCCGCTCAGGCCGTCTGGTCTCGCTTTTTCCCTGTGCATGCTGAGGTGCGTCGGCTGCTAGCTGAGGAGGCCGTAGGGGAGCTGAAGCTGGTGAAGGTCTATTTAGGTGCTCCCCAGCTTCACATCCCCCGCTGCGTGGAGAAGGAGCTTGGAGGTGGTGCACTGTTGGATTTGGGAATATACTGCTTGCAGTTTATTCTGATGGTGTTCAATGGAGAGAGACCGGAGTCCATTCATGCCACAGCGGTGCTTCTTGATTCAGGTATGATTCAGCTGAAACATCAGGCTGCAGAGGTGGGACACAGATTTGGATCGTTAACCAAACAGCATGAATGAGTGATTTTTACAAACTGTCAAAACACCTCAGGGAAGAATTATTCACAGAGAGAATGCTAGATTATTCTTTAAAATGCTAGACTAATCCAAATCCCCTGGTTAATACAGTAATGCACTAGAAGGGACAAGGGAGTATGTAGCTGCATGTCTTAGAGCAAGATTTCTCACAATTAAAGACGATCAAATCACGCAACAAATGTAATAAACATGTTCCTGTTTTCTACCAATATTTATGTGTCATATATGTTACAACTCAATTGATATAAAATATTGTATATTTGCGAAATCTTCTTAATTACCAAACCCATCATGTAAATAAAGCTGAGTAGAAATTAACAACGGTTCTAAATCATGCATTGAAATGAGCAGATGTGACCCGCATAGACTAGAACTTTAACTCAGATCTAAAGTGATGCTGATTGCAATCAATTATTAATTTGTTGAGCACCAGTTTCAGAATGATTTCCCTTTTACAATACGGGTTGGCAGGAGTGGATGAGTCGACGGCTGTGGTAATGAAGTTCTCCAGGAACAGGATGGCCGTCTGTGCCTTTTCGATCTCTTCTCGACTACCAAACGATGCCGTCATCAGCGGCACCAGGGGCTCCATTCAAGTATGCCACGCCAGCAACGCACAAGAACATTCCACTTCGTTAAGACAAGTCTGAAACATGCAAAAACTCCATTGGCTGCTAATTCCCTTCACATTTAATTAAAAAGAATCCGATAAGGCATGAGTTAAATGATTGGATTATCCCAAGCGCATTTCTGTTTCCCCCTCCAGGTTCTTGGCCCTATGCACTGCCCGACCACACTTGTGGTGAATGACAAGAAGACGGAGTACCCCCTACCTGAACCCTGCCGCCCTCTCTTTTTCCAAAACAGCACCGGGCTTCGCTATGAGGCAGAGGAAGTGAGGCAGTGCCTGCTTAAAGGTGAGTCATTGTAAAGGCAATATTGTGTATGGGAGAGGTGGAATTAATGACGGGTCCATAATACTGCTTAGATGGTAAGCTTCAGAGACATATACTGTAATGTAGAGAAGTGGTTCTGTGAATTCACATGCACAAATTCACTCACCAAATTGATTCAGAATCTATGTTGTAATCCGTCCTTGGAACGTCCTTCATTTTACACGGTGTTAGACTCCAATTGGTTGCGCCTGCCATATTAATTTACATAATCTCAACGTCCCTGCTTTGATATAATTTATGCTTCATTGTGAGCATGTGCATAATTTAGCCGTGGCTATAAACAGACATGTCTAATGTTCCTGTTAAACTCCGCTTCATCCGCAGGACTTAAGGAGAGCCCACGGATGCCTCTGGCAGAATCTGTTTTACTGACAGAAATAATGGACGAAATCAGGAAACAGGTGGGAGTTGTCTTCAGCCAGGACAGCCAGTGACATCACTGCGAAGCCAGGCGGTTTCAATAGACCTACTCAGATCAAACAGAGGGGGCTGCTCACCGCGGGCTTTGGATTTTTGGTGTAAGCAGATCACCCGTCACAGAGTGTGACAAAGCCTGAGCTGAAGCAGTACCAGGCAACTTATACTGATGTGTATGGATGATACAGTCAATACATTATTGGAACATCTACATCTGGATTCCATTGTTTCCTATTTGGTCAGCATTTGGTTTTTTTTGCTTGCAGGTTAAGCTCCAATTTTTTATGCTTCTACTCCCATGACACAACAAGCACTGTCAGTTTATAAAAAATACACGCTTGATTACACTTTCACACCTTATTAATCACAATGTAAACAAATAGAGCAACCATGTGGAATAATGCTGTAATCAAGTCCAGGGCCTGTAAAGACAAACACAGCTGTCATTATGAGGTGTGTGATTCATGTTTCCAATAAAGGATCTGATTGTAAAAGCTGTTTCATTTCACAGTAAAATCCAGTGGCATGGAGAAGAGACTTCGAGTGGCACATTGGAAGCAAAGGGTTCCGTCATGTCTGACCCCCATAGACATGAACAAATAGATTTGTTTTCTCTGTACAGAAATAATTTGGACTGTCTGCCTTTCAAGGTGAAGACAGAGGAAAGTCTTTATGATTCAAAAAAGACCTTGGATCATTTAATAATCACTCTCAGCATTTATGGGCTCATTGGAGCCCTACAAAAAAAATCACACCTCCAGGATGCTGGTTATGAATGCAAAATGGTGCAGACACAACATTGTGTGTTCTGTTTAACTAATGTTATGAATGAAGAGGAATTCAGTAGATATTTATGAATGAATGGAGAAATATGTGGAAATTGTCAACAATTACATACTTATGTCTCTATAAGGAAGTATTTGGATGCCTCTGTGCCACAGCTTTGACTTTTCACACTTAGTATTGGTGATTTTACTTGGGCATACACAGAACTAAAGTAAAAGAAGACATTTACAATCAAGTAATGTTTGATTTATTTATCACTCAGTTCATAAAGAAAGATATACACCAACCATCATAACATTATAACCACTGACTGGTGAAGCCAGAAAAACCTTGATTATCTCGTTTCAATGGCACTTCAGTGGTTGGGATATATCAGCAGAAAGTGAACATTTTGTCCATGTAGTTGATGTGATGAAATCAGTAAAATTGATCAAAGGTCTGTGCGACTTTGATAAAGGAAAAACGGTGATGCTAGAAAACACGGTCAGAGCAAAACTGAAAGTGTTGTCTCCATTTTGCATAAGTTAATACCTACACAGGAAATAGTGGAAATGAAAAGGCCCAACTGGGGGTGAAATAAAGCAAAGATACAAAGGTCTTTATATATTTAAAAGTTATTTATATCTGAAATAGGAAGTTATTATAAATTTAAGGAGAATGCTCTTGGAAATGACTCGATGACTCGGCCTGATTTTCTTTCTAAAAAAGCCTGTTTTGTGGCTGACCTCTGACCAATCTTGATTATATAAAAGAATGCCCCAATGTCTTGCCAAGTGTCACCTAAAATAGGCTCCAGAACCCCTGCAGCAATATTATTATTATTATTATTTTTTTTATTTATTATTATGATTATTTTAGTAGAAGTACTAGTAGTATTGAATGGCAATAGGTACTTATTCCTTAGTCATCCTCGGATTTTGAATACGCACATAGAGGAGGCAACATAATACAAAAGCAAAAAAAGCAAAAAATGGATTTGGTTTTGACATTTAGGGTGAGATGGGGTTCACCCTGGATGAGTCGCAAGCTCATCACGGGGCCCAGTGTCAGCTAAGATAGGCTCCAGCCCCCTTGACCCTGAACAGGTTAAGCGATTACGAATGAAAGAATGAATAACCTGGTTTCGTCCCTTGAGCGGTATTTAGAGGTCATCTTCATTAAGTTTTCTTTTGTATATCAGTGTTAAAAGTGACGCTCTGGCTCCACCTAGTGGCGGAGGAGACGTGCTGGAGCTGAGTTCCATCCAGCATGGCAACCAGGTGGGGAATCTGTGGAGCGGGGAAGATCAGTCATGACTTTACTGTAGCCTTGAGAGCTCTTCCCATTGAAGACCACCAGGTAGCAGAGAGCAGATAAGCAGAATAAACACAAATACACATGAAAATGATTCAACTGATAGTAACTTACTGCAACGAAGCTGGAAAGTTGTTTACAGATCCGAGCTTCCTGGATCAAAACCGATGTGTGTGTTTGATGTAGCATAACCAACAGAAGCTCGTATATTGATATTGGTTAGGAAACGCTGCATATAATCAACACTATTTTTATCTTGTATTCTATTTATTAATATCTTTTCTGCTTTACCGCAGTTTAAAACAGGATCTGGTCAAATGTTGGAGAAGTGCTAGGCGCAGGCTAAGATCTAATGAACACTTAACGACAGACGCCAGGACGGTTTGGGATTGAACACATTTTTCATTGTTACTGCCACAGTGCTTAAATATGAGCTTTAGCAACTTGTGTTGATTGTAATTCATCCAGTTCTTCCAAGGTTGAATAACAAGCGACTGGAACTCTCAGAAGTTTAAGAAGTCCAGTTGCTTCTGATTCAACTTTCTATGATCAGCCATAAATAATACATTGTGTATTGTACTAAATGAACCTTTTTTTTTTTGTTGTTGTTGCAGTTTTGATTTATATACATTCACCTAACTTTGAGAAAAGCAACTAGAACCCAATCCTCCAAAATGGCAGAGTTTTCAAGTGATTGCACCTAAAGGCAGTAGTTGAGCCACTTAATATATGACTCCTTGGCCATGAAAACCTACCACTCCAAATTGGTATAACATTGCAATCATTATTAGTTTGATTTTTAAAGAAAGCAGCTCGGTAACTTTTGAATATTTGTTTAAGTTGACACTTAACTGAATCAACACATTTTCAGCATGTATTTGGTCTTAGTGCCAAGTCTGTAGAATTATTATTTGTTAATTCACAGAACATAATATTTTTATTTCTTAACTCATAAACTATTGATGGTAAAACACATGATTCCAGATGCTAGGAGCGGGTTTCCAGGGTCAAGGAAGTAGGAGTTTTTACATCCCGTGACATGAGTAGAGAAAAATCATCATGGTGTGGGGGCAATGATGCAACAACTGATGATAAAAATATATCATGATGAGAAGCTGATTTAAGTTGGAAACTGTTCTTCCAATTGCTCAGATTGAAGGGACAATGGTGTTGGAGGAGGTACGCCCTCCCAGAGTGATTTCTAGTTTGAAACTGTCTTCACAGGTTGTGGCGGTAGCGGCTCGCAAGTTAGAGGATGCACAGGCGTTTGCCAATAGGCACGGTGTCCCCAGAGCACACGGCGACTATGAGGATCTGGCCAGAGATCCAGACGTAGGTGAGTTTAACTCAGACCTGGGTGGAACTTGAATGCCTTGTATCTCTTTTCTTTATTTGTTTGAATTGCTTTGGGCAGCAGATGGAATATCGTTGCTGCTGCAAATGCCAACAATCACTATATTCCAACTCAGTTTGACCCACAGGTCTTTCCATTTCCTGCTGATATTTGACTGCTTTTATGTGAATTTAGCTTATCTGCCTGCCTGTGTTCTTCTCTTTTTTGTGTCTCACATGTGTAGATGTGGTGTATGTTGGAGTCATTCATCCCTACCATCTGAACACGTGTCTGCTGTATCTGAACGCTAAGAAGAATGTGCTGTGTGAGAAGCCGTTGGCCATGAACGCCAAAGAGGTGCAACAGATCCTGGCCTGTGCCAAGATTAATGATGTCTTCTTTATGGAGGTACTGACAGTTCAGACAGTTAACATTCAAAAAGATGTTTCTGAGCTTATAACTCAGAAACCAGTTGTTGAAAGAAAGTGCTGGCTCAATGACTGCAGGATTGTTTTGTGGTACTTATGTGGACTTAATACAGCAGTGTCTTTAAAATAGTCCTCGTTTTTAGTTTTTATACCGAAATGTTACTATAAAATCCGTCTTGAATGTAAAAAATGAATCATGAAGACTTCTGTATTGATGTATAGCATCAAATATATAAAAGCAAGTGGTTCCAGAGTGTAAAAGTAAGGCTTGACCTTGAACGTCCTTGAGAATTACCTGATGTGATGTCTATGGAAACCCCTTGATAGTGATTTAAAGATACAGGTCACTACAATTTAACTGTAACTGTATGAAATTCTTCCTGTTGTTTGCTCTAAGGCTGTCTGGACCCGATTCTTCCCAGCCTCAGAGGAGATCAGACGTCTGCTGGCCCAGGAGGAGGTGGGCGAGGTGAAGATGGTGATATCGCACTTTGGCATGCAGCTGATGCATGTGGAGAGAGCACTGCAGAAGGAACTTGGTGGCGGAGTAATGCTAACTATTGGCATGTACTGCCTGCAGTTCATCTGCATGGTGTATAATGGAGAGAAGCCAGAGAGTGTTCTGGCCACGGGCGTCTGCCTGGAGACAGGTAAAGAAACCCAGACCAGTGGAGACTCACAGAAGCTCTGGGACTCTATTATTTCCCCTTCGCAAAGTGGATAGGAGATATCGGGGTTCAATCCATCCTCGTGTGTTAAAGTTTTGCGTCACACTTTGAACGGAGCACATTTTTAAAAAAAGGTTCTGATGGTCAGGTGATGACACTTCTGCTTTATTCTGCTACATGTTTCCCAGTTTTTTAGACAAATATACACACAACACAAAACATTTTTGATAGGAAAAAAAATCTTATATGAAGACATTCAATATCAACACTGTGACTGATTTATCAAAGATCTTAAATCCAGGACAAACTTAATTTTGTCATAAAGCAATATGATTTAAATTACAATTTTTGGCCTTATCACTATTACGTTTCAACCAAGAATTTCTGTTGATTTATCTTTTATTTAGTATCCATATGTTCCCCTCACAGTGACCGTGATCATGTTAGTTGTTTGCAGCAGTTAACAAATGCAGTAAAAAAATTAGCAATGCTGAAAATACAGTTTTGTTGAATGGACTGATATTTGCAATTTTTTCAATTTAAATTCTTAAATTGATATTTTGTTAACAATAATGAGTGACTGATGTGTTAACATAAGCCGATATCATGCTGACCTAACATTTATTATAATTATATATTGATCATCATCCTCCCTCCATTTCCTTCAGAAGTGTCTCTCTTTTTTTAATGTATGGACATTAGAAATAAGCATCATGGGACTTCTTGTTGATGTGTGGGACGACACAGTCACTTTTGTTCAACTCACTGTGACATCCTTGTCAAACAAGAAAACTTAGGCTCTGTTAACATGACATCTCCCTAAAGGACTCATGGTGAAACCGTCCTTCTCATCACTACATTCATTTTTTTCCCTGTCCAATGAGTCTTCACTTCCTATCAGCTATTTTCTGTGTTATCTGGCTCAGGAAAGGCTGAATATTCCTAGAATTGCCCTGCATTCTTACAATGTCATCCTTCAATACCAAACACAGCTTTTCAAAACCATGTCACTACATTAGAACAATTTTCACCTTATCTCCTGCGAGTGACGTGTTTGTGTGTTGCAGGAGTGGATGAGACTGTGGCTGTCACGCTCAAGTTCTCCAAGAACAGGATGGCTGTGTTAACCTGCTCTTTATCTTTGAAGCTGCCAAATGAAGCCATTATTGTGGGCACTAAGGGCACCATCAAGGTAGAACATCACAGCAGGTCCTTCATAAACTAATAATATTCAAGTTGGCTGAAATTTTGTGTGTGATTAAGTTTTGTTGTGTCGAACGTTCTCGGCGTTGTTCCTCCACAGCTTATTTTTTTTTACTGGTGATACAAAAACACGAGCTCTGTGTTTTCTGGTTTACTTGCCAGATGTTTGGAGCTCATGCTTGGTGTGTGCGTATGGTACGTGTGTGTAGCCGGCATGGAATCGGTTGAAGGAGGCTGCTCGGCCGATGCCGATTTCATTACACTAGGCCTCCCATTCACTTCCAGTTTAACATAATAATAATAAATAATAATTTTCACTGAATAGACTATGCTGTGTAGAGTATAGTTTTGAAAACACGTTTTCTGCATTTCTAGGTCCCTGACCCAATGTGGTGTCCCACATCGTTGGCAGTGAATGGGAAGGAGACTCTGTATCCAGTACCTGAACCCGATATGCCTCTCAATTTCTCTAACAGTACAGGGTTGTGTTATGAAGCAGAGGAGGTCCGACAGTGTTTGCTCAAAGGTATTGTATCATTCAGTCTACTTCAGTCAGCATGTATTTTTACAAGGAAGACGTAACATATTCACAGAAACCTTCAGGAAGAACAGTAAAAGGGTGATCTAATCCATCTTTGATTGATGGATGTTTAAGCCTGTTGTTATACACACCGCCAACACATGATGGCATCAGATATTCTGAAAACCTACCTCCTATGTTCATACATGTAGACTAGCACTACACAGGAGACTAATGGGGTGATTGTGGGATTTCCCATGCAGGGCTGAAGGAGAGCAAAGTCATGTCCTACGCAGACTCTCTACTGCTGGCTGAGCTGGAGGATGAGGTTCGCAGGCAAGTGGGGGTGGTGTACAGCCAGGACTGCCAGTAGATATTCACCGTGAAGCTACATTGTTTTAAGTTGTTGTAAGTAAGATGTGCATAACAGAGAATAAAAGGTAGTCACTGTTCTAACCGAGGGTTTGATTTGTCCGTCCATGATTAGCTTCAATGTGTCTTGATAAAGATGGATGTAAACATATTATGCAGAAATGGCAAAAAATGACGAGTAAGTGTGGAATACATGTAAGTCACAAAAGCAGAGGGTCTTTTGGTGCAAGGGGGTGGTAGCAAGAATCCAGATTATAGTTTAAGCAGCTGCCCATCGTTTGAGAGGAATGAAATGGGAGGAAGTCAGACGAGCATTGATGATATGAGCATATTTGGGAAAGTTAAGACTTGCAATGCTAGAGCATATTAATAAAATTAATTTTCAAAAGGAGGGGAAGAAGCTCGCTGGTAAATGGACAGGATTCCATTCCAGGAAAAGGACAGTTCCGTCTACAGTCAGCAGGCAAAGCAAGACCTGCTAAGTATTCAGATATCTGAGTTAAAATCCAGCTTATATTCCACTGTGATACATTTGTGGTAATCAGAAGGAACAGAGATGATTGGGCAGGAGGACATCCTTGCCTTGAATCTGGACTGGGGGATGTGTCTACTTAAGTTTGGCCAGAACAGGAGAAACTGGTATTGGTGATACATTTCTATGATTAATGCTTTAAATTAAAGATCAGTTGACTTAATGAGATGGAAGGCGTAACCAAAGGAAACAGTGCAGTGTTGGCAAATTGACACACCTAACATGTTTTAGGGGAATGATGATAGTGATTACAAAGGCAATGTTGTGGAACAGTTGCAAAATGGGCAACACCTTATCAGTTTTAGTAATGTCCGTAACACAAGAATAGATTTTAACATGAGCTAGGAATTTACACCAAGGTAAGAGACTAGTGACGGACACTCTAGCACGATTGTCAAGAAGGAGCCACTGGCAGTGACTAGTATCCAGCATGTAGTAAAATGAATATACATCAGAGACGGTATTAACCCCTTGACAAAAACTATCAGGCGACAGGACAGAATATGGAAAGTTCTGGACTACGCCTCAGGTTGGCAGTATCGCCGATCGACAGAACCATAGAAATGAAAGAAAATGACGCTCTGGTTTTATCCTACAAGGCAACCAGGTGGGGAATCTATGGCACGGGAAAGATCAGTCATGACTTCACAGTAGCCTTAAGATCTCTTCCTGCTGAAGACCATCAGGTAAATAAACAGAATAAAGACAAACGTGTTAATGCTTCATCGGTCAAAGATCTCTCTCGCTCCCTGCGACCTTAATCCTGTTAATCTGCTGTTTCAGAAGAAACTATTCTTGGTATTCTGAGGCTTCTAGAGACATTTACTCAAGAGTGAGCATGGCTGCAAGTAAATTGTATGTACAGTTTTCGACTAAGTTTATTCATTAAACAAAAACACAGTCAACTACACTGACGTGATATATTCTTAAATCAGTGTTTACCTCGAAACTACTTGTCAGAAACGCTCAAATGTAACCAGGATTATTCTTCCTCCTTTCCCATTTCCCTCTCCTTTATTAAATCACAATCTTATCTCCCTTTTCTTCCCTATTCTTATTGCCTCCTATTTTCTTTCTCTTTATTCTTCATCATCCCTTCCTTTCCCTGGGTCGACAGCCTCTTCTTTTTTTTAATTAACTTTCTCTTAAAGTGGAACAGGAGCTCCAATTTTCAATAAATCATGTTAATCTACAGCCGAGGAAAGTTGGATAGGTTTTGTTTGTTTGTCTGCATCATGTCTGGAAAACTTGTAAATCATTAAGTATTTATTCTAAAATAACTTTATTAGTTTCAATCCAAATGCAAGAAAACATAAACCAAGGCAGCATAGTAAAAGTTTTTACACCAAACATAATGAACAATCACACAGCCCCGTGGAATCCAAGTAGAATACATCTGGAAAGAAATAGAAACTTAGACCATCAAACAGAAAAATAATTATTTAAAAAGAAACTAAGATATCAATATGAACATAACACCAAAATATGAAAATTACTATGAAAACAATAGTACATATATAGTTCAGAACAAATGAATGAATAAAATATAAGTGGATTTTATATTATATGGAGTCTTCAGCAGTGGAAGAGAAGCCCTTTACACCTGAACCAGAGAGGCGATAAATCAGACTCCGCTGACAGCCTGAATAGGAGATAACTTAAAATAATGTTGTTTCTGGACACCTACCTTTCTATAAGGAAAAGTAGTTTCTTTGCTTATTGTCCGTAAATCACTTGGATTGAATGAGATTTCCTGGACCACAAGGACTTATTGGAGAATCATCTAATCCTGGTGTCATTTTTGGACGTAGAAAAGTGAAATCGTTTTCTCCTGAATTTCTCCCGCCTGCTGCTCATTTCTTTCTTCAGCCTACCACACTTCTTTTTGAGTCTTTATCGTATTTAATGAACGATGTCTTTAATATTTCTGATTTATATTTGTAGTGTGGCTTTGCAAGTAAATATATTGATATAGTCAATCATTTTTCTGCGGTTCCGTGTATTTTGTTTGATTGTCCATACAGCGTCCATCTGAACGCCAAGAAAAATGTGCTGTATGAGAAGCCGTTGGCCGTGAATGCCAACGAGGTGAAGGAGATTCTGGCCTGTGCCAAGATTAATGACGTCTTCCTCATGGAGGTAGAAAAATTGATGCAAATTCCTCCCTTTTTTCCCCACAATTTGTCTGAGTTAGTGATATTATCAACGTTCCTTATGTGATACCTCTTAAAATATTATTTTATTTTAGGACAACATTTAAAACTAAAACAGTACATCTAATTCAATATTGGATGCATAAATTCACCAGAAAAATTCTGTATTCGATGTAAAACAAATGGTTCCAGATCACGAGTCTAAAATAAGGCTTGCCCTTGAACATACTCAAGATTTACCTGAAGTGATGACTTTGGAAACCCCTTGATAATGATTTAAGTCATTGTGCAACACAGCACCAACAACTTCAAATGTAACTGTATGAAATGCTTCTCGTTGTTTGCTCTGAGGCTGTCTGGACCTGATTCTTCCCGGCCTCAGACGAGATCAGACGGTTGTTGGCCCAGGAGAAGGTGGGAGAGGTGAAGATGGGGAGATCAGAGTTTGGTGTTCCATCGATGCATGTGGGGAGATCATTCCAGAAGGAACTGGGTGGGGGAGCTCTACTAGATCTCGGCATCTACTGCCTTCGGTTCATTTCTATGGTGTACAGTGGAGAGAAGCCGGAGAGTGTCCAGGCCACGGGCGTCTGCCTGGAGACAGGTAAAAAAAACACAGACCAGTAGGGACTCCCAGATATGACCTCTGAAGCCTCATTAACATGTGGGGTGAAGTTGTTTCTTTTTTGATTTCTCTCATTTTGACATTTTTGCCCCCCAAAAAAACTATAAATCCCTTTTTCATTTGACGTATGTCTAAAGAACGTTAAGAATCCAGTTGTAACGGTTAATTTGAAAAGGGCTTAAGGGCTACATACATTACTAATATACAGAATTGCCTCATCCTGGTGGCTCTGGTTTACATTAGTTCTCCGCTTATACAAACTTTTCTACAGCAGTTTTTTGCCTGTATTTACTGTATGTAAACTGAATTAAGGAAGCTGTTCTTATCTGATAAAACGTCACTTCTTATCAGTCATTTTCTGTGTTATCTGACACAATATAGGTCATGGGTCGGCAACTCGCGGCTCCGAAGCCTCATGCGGCTCTTAAGTCCCTCTGCAGTGGCTCTCCGTGACCTTGACAAAATAAATAACGGATTGAACAACTAGTCTAATCATACAGCCTTTAGTTATAATTCATCACTGCTGTATGCCAGGGGGAATTCCTGCATTCTCCAACTAAAAATAGTTCAACCAAAACACTGAAATATTTTTTTTTAACATTTCGTCAATAAAGATATGCATCACATCCTACATATACAGCCCTGAGCCCTTCCCTGCAGGTGGCTAATCGGTCTCCAGGTTAGCCTACCATGGATAAATCCAAAAAAAGGAAAGTCATGGGGGGAAAATAGAGAGTTGAATGATGCATGGATATATTTATTTTCTTTCACTTCAAAAAATGCTGGTTTACCGGTATGCATGATATGTGGCGAGAAATGATCAAACAACAAACAATTTAATGTTCAAAGATATTTCCACAAGCGCACTGAATTTGCAAAAAGGTACGAAGCTGGAGAGGAGCAAAAAAGAGCGATTTCAGAACTTCTTCGCAAAACTTAACGGAGCAAACCCACTTTCAAAAAGTGGATCAAGTCTCGAAACTTGACCACTGCTGATAGTTTTGTGGAGGCTCAGGAGATGGTAAAACATGGAAAGCCGTTCACAGATGAAGAATACA
>VRLP01000240.1:70000-280673 GCA_009660295.1 Lophius piscatorius
GGTCGAATTCCTTCCACCGCTTCTGGCTTCAGTCGATATCGAGGTTGCCGTACTGTTTCTTCCCAAGATTTCTTTTCCACTGTCACACATTGATGGGGAGTAAATCCTACATTGTACTCTCCTTTTGCCCACAAGTTTTCTGGCATGGCCTTCAGTATGTTCTCCACTAAAGGGTGATCTTGTGATTTCAAGGGCATATTTCCTCTCCAATTCTTGTCTTTCATTGACTGTGTTTTCGTGGCTTAGATGATTGATACGGTAGAATAGTCCATCCTTGCCTTGGTGTAGGTTTGCACACTCCGCTTGGTTCCATTCTTTTACTTTCAGGGCTTCTTTAATCATAGGCCCCAGCTGTCTTGCTTCATGGTTCTTTACTATTAATAATGTCACAAGTGGCGCAGCCGTTTTCCATAGATCGTACCAGTTTTCTTGTGTTCCTCTCAGCTCTGCTACAGCTGCCACTCCCTCTTTTCCCATGTACATGTCCCCTATTTGCATGGATTCTTTCAATCCTTCTCTTTCTTCTTCCCATCATAATTTTCCTCTGTCTCAATTGTGTAGTTGAAGGTGCAATGAAGTGATAGGAGTCGATATTGAGTTGGCGGCAGGGCGTACATTACCACTGTTGGGTGGGGTCCTTGTTGCTGTTGTTGTTATTGATTTCCTGCTGGTCCGTTTGTTTCCTGCACCATTTGCTTCTTTACCTTGTGTTCTTTGGTGGCTATAGCTGCTGTAGCCAATTGCAGCTTCAACAATGTGTCCACTAGGCCCTCCTTTTCTCCCTTCTCTTCCTCCTGCTTTTTTTTGTATTTGTTGGTGTGATGTTCAAGATATCTTCTCCAACCCTTTTCCTCCAAGTCTTCCAGTCCCACCACATCTTCCAGAGCCTGTCGGACTGGATCTGGCAGTCCTCGCTTTATGGATTCTCTATAGAGCAGTTCTGTGGTATCATCTGTCTTTTTCCAATCCTTGTTATCCAATCATCTGCCGCTCTAGTGAGGTACTGATAGAGTTCATCTTCAGGTTTTTGGTGTAGCCTTGTTAGCACTGTCCCGACAAGGCCTTTACTCTGCTTCTCTATCTCCTTCAATGATTTCATATTATTTATTGTATTATTGTATAGTATATCATTCCTATTATAATTATATTATAGCGCAATATGTCCAGTATAAGTGCATCGAGGTTAAGGTAGAAATATTGCCTCGCCGACTTCTTCTCTAGCAAAATTCGTCAAACTGTTCACGGAGGGACTCTGATCCGCACACGTTTGTGTCTCCCAAAGTCCAGGTATAACCTCGTCCAAATTCTGCACAAAGCATCAGGATAATCAGGCCTAGGGAATGGCGGCGGCACGTATACTCCTCCCAACAACCACTTATCCCAGGTTTGCAAGTCTAGCGTTACCGTCAACACTGTGTTTTCATCTCTGCTATCAAACAGCGTTCCACACACACTCTACACACAGCCAGGTTCAATGAATTGTTGCAATTGCTACTCAATGTTGTATTACTATCCACTCATTCACCGTTATTCTGTGTTTCTGTCCCGACAAGGCCTCTATTCTGCTTCTCTATCTCCTTCAATGATTTCATATTATTTATTGTATTATTGTATAGTATATCATTCCTATTATATTTCTATTATGGTGCAATATGTCCAGTATACTGTAATACTTCAAGTATATAATATTACCCTGGTATAGATCAATATTCATATTTATATTTGCATTTTTTATTCTGTTATATTGATCTGTGTGCTCCTTGCTGCTAGTCCGGTTTGTGGGACTAATAAAGACTTATCATACCTTATCTTCTACAGTGATTATTACAAATTACTTACTCGAGATCTCACCTTATACTTTTATGACAAACCACATAGAACACAAAACATCTGGGGTTCTGATCAGGACCTGTCTTGGGGGAATCTAACCACCCAACGACCTGTTGTCCATCAGAATGTCGACTTAAGGGGTCACTAGCGCCGGTCAATTCTCAATCGTGTCCAACGTCGATCAGAAAAGCACCTCCCAAGCCCCTTCTCTAGGCCTCTTCCTCCATCTGTGTCTGCCCTAGGGTCCCTGACTCCTAGTGTCGCAGTGGGTATTACAAAGACTTATTTACAACACATAGCAGTAAAACACATGTACATTCCACCATATTATTACCTAATTTTAGCATTACTTTTAACCAATTATATGGACAATTTATGACGTACCTTCAGGTCTCAGTGTCATCCATCGGGCCAACACGGAATCCAACACATCCAACTAATTTACTATATAAATATGCAGATTTTATGGAAAAGGTTCTGCTTACCTCTTTCGTTGGCACCGTGAATGTGCAGGATTCAAGTGTCCGTCCAATCGACAATCATCAAGGCCTCGCAAAGGATCACGTCAGGGTCACCAATTTTGTTGCGTTCAAATCTTCGAGGCTGAACTGTGCTGTCCAGGCCCAAAGATCCAATCCCTTACGGAAACCTGAAGGATGACGTCACAACCAACTCTTTAAAAGATCAAACAGGTTTATTTCAACCTACAAGGAATTTTCACTGTGGTTCAAGCATTATATAAGTATCAAACTTTTGATGGTGTTGAGTTTGAGATCACCTAGTTTCCAACCCGACTGACCTATGGATTAGGTTAGCAGCCTGACGATTTTCTACCAAGTGACCATGAGCCCCGTTGTCCATACAGTTTTATTCTTTGTCCTCAGTGAGCCGCCCCCCTTCTTGATCTTCAAGAGGCCTGTCCCTGCCTGGCACCCCTGCTTCACTCCCCTGGAATCCAGCCGGACTTTTGCCCATGGAATGCAGCTCCACTTCATGCCCTCCAAATTTATGGCCATTTTATCCTGTTATCTGCATGCTGATCTGCTCCAAGGGTGGGGGTGTTTTAGGACCTTCTTCCCTTTTTTCATCACTTTGTGACCTATCTCTGACTCCATCTTATATCTACTGCTATATCTACTGCTATATATATATATATATATATATATATATATATATAATATATATATATAATATATATATATAATATATATATATTATATATATATATATATATATATATTATATATTTTATATATATATATTACTTAAATACAAATATTTATTGGATGATTGGTTGATGATTGAAAATTGCTGCTGATTCATTTTCGGTCCTTTGAGCAGTTCATTAATCAACCGACCCGTTTCCTCTGCTTGTGAAAGAATATAAAGGAGCCAATTCCAAGAAGTCTCCATCTTATCTTTGGCATCTCGGTTCAGACGTATCTAGTTACTTTTCTGCTGCCGTAGATGTTCTGACCACGAGACCGACGGACTGATTGATCGCTCTTCGTCTTTTCCCGGTCCGAACATCCTGACCACAAGAGTCCCGGGTTCATGTTCCAGCCCGATGCCTTTGCTTCCTATTGACTTAACTCATTTGTCGACTTCTCAAATCTCGAGGCTCCCACTAGTGTTTTCAAGCTAAGTCAAATATTTACCCGGTAACATCGTTTACGACCGAACGGCGAACAAAAGAGCGACAAACGACTGAAGTCTGGATCTTCCTCCCTCGGTCTGGAGGCGTTGGGATTTTCATCCAGGTTCATCCCCCTTTGAAGTCTGTAGTTAATTGTGATGAGTCCACCTTCTTACAGAGGTTAATTAAGTTTCCCCTTTTCCTCACGTGAGGTAACTTGTGCTCAGAGGGAGACGCAGGAGGTTTGAGGGAGGCGCGGCGAGGTGGAGAGACGGAGCGCGAGGGTGGTCTGTGGTGGGATTTTAATTATCTAGAAAGATTTATTTGAATGAATTCTTCAATCCCAAGGTGGGAGGGATGAAGAGGGGAAGGAAGATGGAAAGCCAGGAGAAACAAAGATGGAGAGAAAGTCTGTGACGCTGTGTGTTTTAATTCTACCAGTGACGGCCTCTTCAGAATGGCCGCCAATCATTTTTCTCTCCAGCCTTTTCATTTTTTCTCCAGAGTTTTTGGCTGACTGGGATTGATGATTTTCTCGGTGCCGATCTCGGAGGCATCTTCAACGATAAACCGCCAAATCTGCCGCCATCTTTTAGGTTCCATCTGATCTCCCAGGATCCGGGGGATTCATTTCCCTAAATGAAAGTTTGATCCTCTCCGGTAACCCGTGGCGAGCAGGCTTGTTTTTTTTGATTCACATGAAACACTCTCTACAGGGAATCTGGACCTGTCAACGGGCTGGACCAGAATCTGGACCTGTCAACGGGCTTCAGCAGCCTTTTTTTCCCCACTGGCTGCCTAGAAAACAGACGGCTGCAGAAGCACGTTTCATTTTGTCGTTTCGGTCCCTGATGCTGGTCGACGCCATTCCGACCTGCAGCTCTTTCCATGTTGCACGTCATTCCCGCTCGCTCTCTTCCCAGCGTCGGAGGAGAGTCATTGAACTATTGACTGTGCGGCTGGAAATCTGGCATCCGATGACACACATTGAAATGTAGGCCACCAGAGCTCCGGCGCTGCCTTTTCTTCTCCTGTCACACTGAGCACGTATCAGGCCAAGAGTTATTTACATATTGAGTAAACAACGCTAATTAGACGGAGCTCTGCTGAAGCGAACGGAACGGAATATAAAGTCAGACGTTTTCGGCTGAGAGGCTCTTCCATGTCATTCTTTCATTCTTGTGTCTTATTCTACATCGTGTTGCATTTATGGGCGAACTGTCCCTTTAAATCAACACAACGCCGAATGCACATCCTCCCACTGCTGCAGGACTTGTCAAAATGTTTTGGCGCTGAACTCTTTGACCCTCTCTGCTGCCAACATGAGACCCGTCCTCCGCTGAGCCTGTGCTCCTCCTGTCTGTCTTCAGTCTTTGTCTCTCTCCTCCCCTTTTTCTTAGGTGGGAACTTCCTTCCTTTCTCACCCCTTGTCCTCCCTCACCCCCCCCTCTCACTCTCTCTCTCTCTCTCTCTCTCTCTCCATCACCCTCTCTCTCTTTCCTTCACCCTCCCTCTCTCTCTCTCCTTCACCCTCCCTCTCTCTCGCTCTCTCCTTCACCCTCCCTCTCTCCTTCACCCTCCCTCTCTCTCTCTCTCTCCTTCACCCTCCCTCCCTCTCGCTCTCTCTCCTTCACCCTCTCTCTCCCGCTCTCTCTCCTTCACCCTCCCTCTCTCTCTCTCTCTCTCCTTCACCCTCTCTCTCCCTCTCTCTCTCTCTTTTCGCATCTATTATTTAAGCATCAATAATGGGGCCTGTTGTTGTTGCGGCCCTGCTGGGCTCCATCCTCATTCATCCGCCGCTTCCTGTTTGAGAAATGACAACCATCTCCTCCTAAAACCATCTGCATCCTCACACGTCCAACCTCTCCTGCTCGGTTCTTTCAGCCTGTCACAACTCTCTCATCACAGTTATCTTCCTTTAATCGTTAGCATTGCCGTCGTCCATCTGTGTATGAAAACAGCTGAAGGTAACAGAAACGTCACATTTCCCATCATCCATCACGATGTCGTTGTTTTCCACCATTGAATGCTCTGCCGGCCCTGAATGATGTCACCGGGTCTTATTCTGCTCGGGGTGGAGAATTAATTCGATAAATTTGATGAATTTTCTTGCGGTGCCATCGATCTCTCCGGGGGGATTAACTTCTCCATCAGCATCTATTGATGAGAACATTTGGTGGCAAAGCCAAACAACACACTATTATTACATGTTGATTTTAATCGATGATAACGGAGACTCTTAGAACTTGGATGTGGTCATTTAACATATGTGCAGCAAAAAGGGGCGTGGTCGTTATGTTATTACTGTGTAATTACACCTGTACTATAAAGGTGGGATAAATAGGAATAATTAAAATGTGCGAGATTAAGAGTAAATCATCGGTAAGTTTCATGATTGTGACACGAGTCACTTAATATCCCTGCAGAAGCATTTCCATTTCCATTTGGTTATGTAAGAAAGCTCTTAAGAGTTTAAGATCTAGTAGTTTGATTGGAGAAGGCATCTCTGCATAAAGGTTCCTTCTGTTCTGCTGCCCATCGTCTGTGGAATGCCCTCCCTGACCATCTGAGGGCTCCACAGACGACTGACACATTTAAAAAAGGACTTAAAACTTTCCTTTTTAGCAGAACCTATAACTTTAATTGACATTGCTGCTTTTTGGTCATGTTTTTATATAGTTATTATTAAAAATGTATTGATGCTTTTATCTGCTTTTACATTGTAGCACTTTGAGATTTGATCCAAATGTAAAGTGCGTTATAAATTAAATGTATTATTATTATTATTATTATTATTATTATTATTATTATTAATGTAGAAGAGACCTTCAGTTCTTCTTAAAACAGTCAGATCTGCACCTTTCAACTTTGCCTCCGAGATACAAAGATATTAAAACTGAATATGGAGGGATAAATGTATAGGATTAATTTCCGGACGAACACAGGCGGCGTTTAAAGGTTCAGAACCGAACCAAAACCTTTTTCTCGTCTTGCTGCCGGGTAGAAAGACGTCTTTATGGTGAAGTGTCCCGTCTGCGGCCCGTGTTCATCAATCATCCCTAACCCGATAGAGTTTTATAAATAAAAACGGCAGTGTCACGCTTTGCTGACCGGATGATTTGTGAAAATACTCAACAGTTTCCTGGCAGAGAGCTGCAGGTCCAACAACTTAACATTGTTCTTTTACTTGGCTTTACTTAACATTAATTAACATAATCAGTTTGTGTAGGCCGACGCCACCCTGAACAGTCTCCACCCACCCAGAGGCGTCTTTCAGTGACATGATGAGACCGATGAACATGTAGACAGAAACAAACCAAATGACCCAACAGGAAGTAGTATACGGAGGCAGGAAGTAATAATTGTTAAAAAGTATTATGGAATCGTCATCAGCCGCCACAGATCCCTCATGTAAAGGCGATAACACAAAAACTATTTCAGGGATCCCCATGAAAGACCTCGGTGCAAGGAAGAACTGGATTGATTTTTTTGGGAACGTTTGGCCCAAAATTTCAGACAATAGGGGGAACTTTATCTGCAAACATTATCAGGCCGTTATTTCTCAACCGCTGGTCCCATTTAGTCAAAAAGTGATGCAGAGGAGATTTATCTTTTCTTTGTCATTTTTTACTTAAAGAGTTCAGGTTTTACTCACTAGGGGGAGTTTTCGTATGAAAAACACAGTTTTTCGTCCCATAGTTTTTAACGGTCCAATTATTTATCTTGAATTTGGTGCAGATGAACTGAACCGAGGAGATTTATCTTTTATAGTTTGTTTTTTGCTGTTATGGTTCATTTTCTTTCACTAGGGGGAGCTTTCTTATGAAAAACCGTGTTTTTTCTGACATAACTTCACCGTGTATTTGAACATTATAACTGCTTGTACAACACAGGGGATTGGGGTCTTTTGACGGCGTAGGACTGGTTTTGTATGAGAGAAGGTTTGAGATAAGGGACCCTAACCCTCCTTGTCGTTACTGATCCACTGACCTCCTTCAGAATACCTAGATGCTGTATTTATTCGATTGAAGCGACAGTAACCGGCCGAGCATTGATCACCAGAACGGAGAGAATAGATAGTTAGATTAAACCACTGAACCTCTATTGAGTGGAACAAGGAGATTAATTATTCTTCACTACAGCCTATTGACTCCTCTTCCTCGGGGCTGTGGCTTCATGCCCAGACAGAATTGCGAGACTGATTAGGAGCTGAGCTTCACACTTCTTGTTGTAAAGGTTAGATGGTCGGATGTCAGACTGAGGGATTCAGATTAGGCCTCATGTAATAACCAGACTGATTTCAATTTGAAGATCAGATGAAGTGATTGTTGCAACCAAACAACAAAAAAGAAAATCCCATCATTACATGGTGACATGGAGCAAATCGCTGGTTTTTCTTGTGGTTCTTTTGACAAAGGGAAAATTCCGGGTTTGATCCAGTTTGTTGAAACGATGCATTTAAAAAAGTCCAGTATTTTGAGAGTTAAACACGCGGAGCGTATAAAAATAAACGTTCATTACCTCTCAGCCCGACCGGACCAGTTCCCACACCGCTGATTCTGCCTGTTCCACTCTGTAGTTCTCGTTCTAAAGGCGTTTTCAGAGCTGGAATATTGAGCTGGACGTCTATGAAGAGTGAAAAGTGAAAAATAAATCTAAAGACATTGACGTCGGGGCTTCAGCGGCGGCGGGGGGCGTTGGACCATCGAGCTTACATCACTAACAAGAGGACGAGACAGAAACATTTACATAACAATGGAAATGTAGTTAAATATTAGCATGATTAAGGAAGTGAAGGTATCATACGTAATAAGGGATATTACCAAAACTATATATATATTTATTTATTTTTTGCTGTTTTTTTTCCTTCTTCTATTTTTTCTTCTCATTTTCATTCCTTCATTTAGAAAAAAAACCAATTGTATATTATTGAATATGAATATTAGATACGGAGATACTCAGCTAGTAAGTTTAAATACATAGAAATGAAATAGTATACATATAATATTCATATTTGCGTCCCACGTCGCTTTATATTCGACACGGTGGGAACGATGTTTTTCCAGCATCATTGTTTATTTAAGAAATGGCTGAGGTCAACAGGTTACTGTGAGCTTCCCATCACAAATTGCACTTTGGACTTTAATCCTCTGCATCGTCAGATCGGCGGATTGAAATAAGAGGCGCCTATAAAAGAGCATTAGATAGTTGCTCCCTCGATACTTGGAAATGTTTACGGAACCATTTTTGCGCTCTAAGAGGACGACCCCTGCAGAGTGATGTAATGCCACAGCCTCCCCACCGATTGACCCTGACCTCCAGCCCACCGACCGTCTGATCAAGGGACAGACAGAACTCACATAGGGTGTCGAGGTAATGTGACCTTTGAGCCCGGAGGGGTGAGGGGAGGGGGAGGGTCTTCAGACGAGAGAGAGAGAATATGAGGAGAGTGCTTTTAGCATGCAGAGGGACGTCTAGGATATCATATGAACAGGAAGTAGGGATGATAAAGATCAATATGGGTTGCATTAGGCTGGGCCATCCCCAAAACTCCTCCCACAACTCATGAAATATATTCGACCCTTAAGAAATAATCTTCTCCTTCTCCTTTGTAGGTCTAGAATACGAAGGAGGCGGATTTTAATTTTTTCATATTTTTTCGAGAAAAAAGTTGAAATATCGAGAATAAAGTCAAAAACAGTCAGAGGAAGATTCTATTTTGCATTTCTTTGCCTCGCTCCGGGCTCCTCCTAAGCGCCCAACGGACGTGATAAAGTAGTCTGATTACTTTGGGTACCTTGTTTGTTCTGTTGGCCATCAAACAACCATCGATGCCGTACGGCTTCAGATCGTCATACTAATCCATGTGACTCGTCTCTTGACGTTTGGACTTTCCTCTCAACCTGTTTACTTTCTTCTCGACATCTCAACTTCATTCTCAAAAACAAATATGTAAAAAAAAATCTTCCTCCTCATCTTTTTTTTCCAAAGCCAGGCCCTAAAACTCCTTCTTACTAGCAGTATGATATTATTACAATCCTAATGTGACGCCGTTCGTCATCATGCCCTGAAGTTCCAGAATCTGTTGTGTAAAGAAGCGCATGTGCGATCCCATTAGTATTCAATCATCGAGTTTTGGGGGAAAGACTTGACGTCACTAGCAGCACATGAGACATTTAATCACCTTTTACGTATTCTTAACGGCTGGACTGTGGATCTGATCCCGAACACATATCGACTACCTTCATCATGGTCTTAAGAAACATGTACATATCCTTAAATGTTATGTCAGCACCAGATCCAGAACTATTCTTCCCTGGAAGCGGCGGCTCGGCGTAGAACAGCAGTGCCTGTGATGGTTGCCGCGGCTGGAGGCGCACAAGGGGCCCAGTGTTGTGTCCTAAACGGCTGTAATTACTGTCAATTACCCGTGATGGGCTGGAGTTCGGGAGTAAAAAGTCCACTCGGACCTCGTACGCATTCACATGCATTACACACGGAGCTGAATGGAGTGAAAGTGAGGCTGCTCATGTGACCGTGCACTCCAGACCCACACTAATGACACACATGGGGCGACCCCTGTCCCATCGCCACAGTTAAACACCCACAGGAAACGCATAAAGGCGCTCACCGGTCGTCATGACAGAAAACCTATACGAGTAAAATATATGTGTGCAAACATAAACCACCCCCCCCTCGCTTAATATATGCAGGCTCCGCCTACCAGAGTCAAGAGCTGCTCCTCCCATCATTCACACACACACACACACACACACACACACACACACACACACACACACACACACACACACACACACACTCACACACACACACACACGATAATTCGACCACCTGTAACGACCCACCCATTTCCCCTGCCTCCATCGTCTGGCTGTTATTGATCCATGCCCCCTTCCTCCGTCTGCATCGCTGCAGACCTTAACTGGATCATTTTCAAGGGCGTTCAGAGACACAAGGTGGGCAGGGTGGGCGGTGTCTCTGTGGGTGTTTGGGAATGTGTGTGAAAGGGAGAGGAGATCAAAGACAGGTGTGAGGCGGGCCTGTGTGTAAACGAATGTGGTCAGCAGGGAGGAAGGTCAGTTTGGCGAGGCAAAAAGGGCGAAACGCTACTGAACGAATCTGACGATTAATTATTCCGTTTTATAAACAACATGATCAAATCGGCCTTTTCCACATTCCTAGGGTTAAAATTAGAGCAAATCTGCTGGTTTGAAATGTAAGTTTGTTTGTTCGTACTTTCACACTGAATATTCATCAGTTCCTTCTGCAAATCCGTAGATTGTCACGTTGAGACGCGGTGACATCAGCACGGAACACTCGCACCTAAAGCGTCCAAATCCTCCTCATTTCAAACGGTAACGGAAAGAATGGCTCGTTTTTTACACCGTTTCTGTGAAAGTACAGATCGGACCCGCCGTCTGGGCGGAGTTGAGTGGGTCATCGGAGTGGAACAGGATCCAGCACTAAACAAAAACACGGCCGGAGAACCACAGGGTGGGGCCGGCCCACTTGGTCCCTGGGTCAACCGGTAGGGAATCCAGCGACGCGGCGCATGTGTCTGTGTGGAGGATTGTGGGTTGGGTGCTGGACAGGAAGCATCTGGTAACCGGGGGGGGGCAGGAGGCACTGAGAGGTACCTGTGTGTGCGTGTGGATGTGTGTGTGTGTGTGTACAAGTTGTGTCAGTGTTAATGCCAAGTGTTTAGCCCTCCTGCATCCGGTAATCCGGTAGACCTGGTTATGGCCCACCCTCCTCAGGCGCCTTGCAGCTTCCTGTAAAATGCACACTCAGTGAGAGAGAGAGAGAAGGAGAGAGTAAGAGAGAGAAGGAGTGAGAGAGAGAGAAGGAGTGAGAGAGTAAGAGAGAGAAGGAGTGAGAGAGAGAGAGAGAGAAGGAGTGAGAGAGTAAGAGAGAGAAGGAGTGAGAGAGTAAGAGAGAGAAGGAGTGAGAGAGTAAGAGAGAGAAGGAGTGAGAGAGAGAGTAAGAGAGAGAGAGAAGGAGTGAGATAGAGAGAGAGAGAGAGAAGCCAGAGCTCCATAGGTTAGTGCCATCCCATTAATTAAAGTTAAATCCACCTCAGGTCCAGGTCCTCTATCACACCAACAGATTGCTTCACACCACTCGCCTACATAAGGCAGAAAAAAAGAGGGGTTTCAGGATGGAAAGGGGGGGGTGAGAAACAAAGATGAACGAGCGAGAGAGAGGAGAGGGATGGGAAGAAAAGGCTGAACTAGCAAAACTAAATCCACCTTTTTTTCACCCATCTTTATCTCCGCCGGCTTCAAAAGAAGAAGACGGAGTCGCTGAGTCACGTAAAGTCGTAACGTAACGTCTTCTCTCGACCCGTGTCTTAATCCAGCCGTCTGTTGAGTTCCCCGTGATGGAGTGGAGCGTCTCTGTGTGCTGAGCCCATTCATGAACCTGACTGTAGGTTTGACGGAATGAAAGTTTAACTATTAACTTTCTTTGATGCAGAACCAAATTTTGCAGACTGACATCGGGGTTCCATCCAGTCGACACGCAAATGCAAGAATGTGGAGTTTCTGTTGGAGAAGAGAACCAGTGATGGATAGTAAGAAGCTGCATCGAAGGACTTAGAGAGTGGAGAGAGTTCTGAGCCACTCAGCGTGTTTTTGTTGCCCACGGTGATTCAGAGCAGAATATTGGACCTTTGAGATTCTGGACTGAACGGCACAAGCTGGCTGTAATAATCAAGGTCCAAATAAAACAGAACGTTGTGTAGTTTATCCCAGAGTGCAGGTCGTCCTGCGGGTCTCAGAGAACCCAGGTCTTCTGTGGAGACTTAGTCACTGCTGACATCTACAGGTGGCTGAGGCTCATGCCACACGTCTGACCCTTGACCTCATTCTCCTTCTTATGGACATGTCATTCTCATTTTCTCACTTGTAGTCTTATTCTCTGAACTTTTCTCTCATGAATTAGTTTGGACTTGGTTTGAGTTGGTTCGGTTTGAACCAGTTATGATTGTGACAGATTGTTCTCATTGTTTTTTAGCCACAAATGATTTATGACAAATTAAATGCTGCCGCTGTGGATTTTTACGTCTCATCGGAGTTGTGACCAAACAGACACTAAATTCTGCCGACCCATATCTGCTTCACAGACTCAGCTGCCGATCCCTTTGTTACGAGAAAAAGATTTCCCCAGCCACCCCGGGAAAATTCTGAGATTTTACTGGAATTGATTGGCTTAGATTGTGTCTTTGTATTTTTTAACACCACCCGTGTTTTTGTCATCGGCTTCACTTTTTTATAGAGAATGAATGAAGTACTTAAAGATCTGGGATCGGCTCCAATCACAGATTTCTCATGAGGTGGATCTGGGTTTTCAGAATAAAAGCACGTGATGAAGGGTTTCTGCTTTAAACGTTACGGATGATGCTGATGTCAACATCCATGGTGACCAACTTCATGTTTCACGCAACAATAAATGAAGTAATTCAATTGGAGGAAGACCGCTGTGAAATTATCCGACCATCGGAGGATCTGGGTTTTCAGAATAAAAGCACGTGATGAAGGGTTTCTGCCTTAAACGTTACGTCAGATGATGTTAATGTTAATGAAACACTTCTGGTGATGCGGCCTCACTAACAACTCAGTGTTTGATAAGGTTGTAATTGTGTAACGTTAGTCAGAGTAAAACCACTCAGAGGTTTTCCTCCCTCCCTCCCTCCCTCCCTCCCTCCTGGAACATGAGTTCCTATCAGCTGTTTCTTCATGAAAAGCATCACAATCACAGCAAAAATGTTTCCGTGTAAACCCCCTATTGAGTCATTAAATAGTGTCTCCATATAAAGTCAGGAATGGTAAATAAATCACGCAAAAGGAAACGGATCATGAGGATTTCGGAGCATCTTCCTTCTGTGATTGGGTTTTTATCCTGTGGCCCCTTCTGGGACACGTAACCAGCCAAATCCACACCGTTAAGAGGGACGGACCCGGCTTCATCCATTAACGTCTTCCTGGTTCGGACGAAACATCCCTTCACGCACTGACCTACAACGCAGCAAAGATAATCCCAACACTAGATTGCCTTTGGGAAAGCGGGCCTCTTGTCTCTGTAGCCAAATGGCCGGTCTGGCCTTAATAGCCCATTTTATCAGAGAGGAAAGAGGAGCACTCAGGCCCACAGCTAGTTAATCTCATTTTTAAAATTGGATGCAATAAGTGAAACAGAGTTGGATTTTATAGGAGAAGGAAAAGTAATATGTTTTGGGGTTTTTGGAGCTTTCTGTACAAATTCAATCATCCGGTTAGATTAAGAAGATGGAGAATTCCCATTTATCCATCCTTTAATGCTCTTCTCTCCATGATTGATAGATGGATGGAGCGAGGGGTCCTTATTTTTCGGCGGTTAATTTCGACAAACTATACGACATAATGTAATTAATCGTTCGCGGTAAATGTGGATATAGAAAGTATATAAATGGAAAAATCTTATTAAGCGCGTCTATTTGTAGTCAGAGGCAGTTCTGGAAGTTGATTGTTCACTTCTTCTTGACAGTCTCCTAATTTCTTTATCATGCACAATGCTAGACTTTATTACAAACATTGATTTAAGCCACAGGTTACAGTAAGTGTATTTAATTCCCCCTAGTGGACATTAGTGGACATGGGTGGTATATTTCAGCTAGAATCCCTCTCTGGGTTTTTTGTGTTTAATCACAGATTACTCTCCACTAGAGTTACTTTAAGTCTATTATGGGTATGTAATTAAAGCGGCTTAAATCTAACTAACTTAAAATAGCTAATGAGCAAATCGTGTTAAACGAACAAATCCCTCCATAAACACTATTGACATCATAATTATAAACTTGCAGCAATATCATAATCTATCGTCTATTAATGTTGTTCTTTCTTCTTGACATTAGCCAATTATTCATTAATAAGCCAACAAACCAAATATAACATTTCTGATGAAGTTTGAATAAATTCATTTTTCAATGTATGATCGTTTCAATCAATGAAATAGATGTAAGTAGTTAAACTCTCACCTCATCAGTCCTGACCAGAATCTTTTTATTTGATGATGTGATTGATGATGAGGAGAATTTATCAGAACTTAATGCTGATGTGAAACGGGTCTGTTGGACTCGGACCTCCCTGCATGAGTGAGGTCTTCGTACGATTGTGACCCTCGTTGACGTGATAGAATTTTACAGTTCGAGGATCTTTGCACATTTATATTTAATGTCCCAACTCTCATCATTAATGCATGAGGAGAACGGGAGACCCCTTCAACCCACCCCCACCCCCCACTGCTCGTCCCGCCGGGGGGGGGGATTAGAGCAGGATTCAATCTGTGGTGTGAAAAGGAGCCATGAGACTACTAGAAACTCTAACGTTCAAGAAGGGAAGAATAACAGGACCAAATTAAACCGCCGCCTCGGCCCGGACCCATTGGTCCACAGGTGCATCTACCTGGGCGGGTCTTAATTTACCTGGGCGGGTCGCTCAAGTAGATCCTATGTTTGGGAAACACTGGGAATCTTTTGAGGAACACAATAATGACTTGACCTCCAGATTTCCCAGAACCCGGTCCAATGGAGCGTCTGTGTGATGTTCTGGTCAAGCATGTCCGATCCAAGGAGGCCCTGGTCCATGACTCATGTTTGGTCCATGACTCGATGGGTCGGAGCTGTTCGGGGCTAAAACGGTGACCTCACATAACATCAGGCGGGTGGTTATAGGTTCCGATCTGGTAGAAGCCGTTCTTTACTGAATGTTCTCTGAGGTTAAACTTTGTTCTGAGTGATTTGGGTCAGGAAGGTGAAGTAGAGGCCGTACATGTATGCCTCACATTAACAACACGCCATTGAACCTGAACTCCTGCCCTTTCCCTGTGGGTTTGGCGGCGAGGGGGGGGGGGGGGGGGGGGGGGGGGGGGGGGGTTAAGTGCATACGGGGTCAGAGGCCTATTAGAGGAGAGCACTGAAGGGGCAGCAGCCCCCCCAGACTCAACATCTTTAATATTATATGTTGGCACCACGGCTTTCCTGCAGCCTCAGCCTGGTTCCACGCTTCAGTCGGACTCGGCGGCGAGGCTCGGTGCAATCTGGTGTTTGGGACGGCCGTTGGATGGAAGAGGTGGAGATGGAGGAGGCGTGTTTTGGGTTTGTGCGTTATGGGAGGAGGACCTCCTCTCTCGCCCTGGTACCGCCCCGCTGTAAACTGGTAAGAATTGAAAAAGCGGAGGTTTTGGCGTTTTCCACAGCAGAGGGACCAGCGAGAACGTTTACCGAGGGAACAGAGGAGGTTCTCGGCCGCCTCCCATTTCTAGCCCTCCTCGTTGAGTCTGAACTTTAACCATCATCCCTCAGAACCGCTCCAACCCTGTGTTGATCGACTGTGCTGTAAAAGCTGGATTTGACCTTTTCTGGACCTGCTTGGAGAACTGATGAATGTGCTGAATGAATTGTCTCCGGGTTTGTGTGTGCGTGTTGGTTTCCTGTGGGCGTATGTCCGTATGTGGCTGTTTTGTCACATGAGCCCTCTGCGTTAAAGGTTACACGCCGTCATGTCTTCGTAAACAGAATTTATAGTTGTCTAGTCTAACTAAGGTTAAACGTATTAAACCATCGTCAAACCGGTTCTGCTTATCAGAATTCTAATCAACCTCCCAGCTTTGATGATATTTTACGGCTTTCTGACGCATCATCTTCCTCCTGTGGTTCGTCTCGTGGCGTAAATGTTCCGGCGCTGCCAAATCCTTTCGGTTTCAGGCCGCCGGCGTTCGTCTCGTCTTGTTTGCCACCACTAAAATCTCTGATTTCTCTTTCCTCCCTCTCGTTTCTCTTGCTCTGCCATTTCCTGTCTGCGTGAGCAGCTTCCTGCTGACCTGAATAAGATGCACCTTACGGACCACGCCCACCAGCAGGTGACCCACATGCCTCCCAGCCAATCGGGATGCAGCATCGCCAGCGACTCGGGGAGCAGCAGTCTGTCGGATATTTATCAGGTCGGTCCATCTTTGCTTTCTCTCTTTTTACTTTATTTTTTTTCTACACAGATTTGGCCTTTTATTCCACTAAAGTAAAAAATTCAAACAATAAAATTCTGATCAGTTCCTGAAGCTCCGGTTCCATATCTTATCATAATCAAACAATAAACCAGTTTGTACAAATATTTAAAACGCTCGGATGTTTGACAAGAGCACCATCGTTCGATTTAATTAACCTCAAATCACGGCATTATAATATTATTAGTAGTAGTAGTATTGTTTGTTTGTTGTTGTTGTTTTTTTTAAAAGATCGCCCGATAAATTCTGTTTTTATAAAAGTTTAATAGAAAAGGGGGAAAAATTAAAAGACAGTTAAAAACAGTTTTAAAATAGGAAAAAATAAATATTAATAGTAATGATTATAATTATAGTAAAAAAAAATAAAAAATCTAATAAATCAATTGAAGCATGTCTGAAAATTTAAAGTTTTAATATCTTTAAAAAAAAAGCTTCCATTCCTGCATTACATTTATCTTCAACCATGGAACCCTTTCTCCGTGTGATCCTTGGCATCCCAGCTAATTATTGTGCATCGGTGGTTACGGTCCCCCCCCCACACACTTCCTGCTGCGGGCAAAAGGTCGCGTGCAGGAAATGAACCTAACCTTTGAGGCGCTGTCTACCCGGGCCTCAGGTACAGAAGCTGCATCATCATCCTCGTTACGCCTTCACTCGGGTCCTGACCCGTCCGCGTGAAGAGCTGCAGAGAAACAAAGACGGCGCCACATCCAGAGACATTTCCTTTAGATTTATCCAAACAGTTACAGGAACGTGAGACTTCATGTTGCGTTAAAAATAAACTGCTTGTAAAATGACTCCGCCTCCAAATTCTCTGTCTGTCCTCAAAATATTCCTTTAACAAGGAAAACACATTCGCTCTTAAAATTTGTTCCGAAAATTTCTTGACCACGTAGATTGTTCCTTTTAAATCTCAACTAAGTATCTTTATTATACTTGTTATTTCTTATTATTTTCAGCCCCCACTTTACTCACCAAGCTTTTTCTTTTTCTTGTTCTTTTCTTTTTACCAAAAACTAAAAAAAACTCTGACATAATTCCACATTTAATTTGAGGAGTTGTAAAAGATTGTACAACGCAGTGGGTTGGGGACTTTTGAGACTACCTTATTGTCCAGGGGGGCGACAGCGTGGGCCTAGTTTGACCTCTTGACTCCTTGTGTTTGGTTTTCATCAGACCAGGATGCTTAAATCCATGTTTTTGAGTTGATTGAAATCATCTGGTTCGACGTGTGAAACCAGATTATTCCTGTTTCAGAATGTTTATGTATTTTATTTCTATCCTTCTTCTTGAACCCTTCTTTTACGGAGCATTTAGCAGCTAACTCTGCTTCGTAATGAGATGCCCCTCTTTCGGGGGGATGACATTTAGATGGCGGCGAATGTATAATCCGTAGAAGGACTCTGGACATGACCTTGATCCCGCCTCTTTAACAGAACCTCTCATACACATTTACCAGCAGCCCGATCGGTACGAAGAACACGGCGTGTGTTTATTCACAACAATAAAGCTGCCTCTGACACCCGCTTTCTAGCATTGTTAGCATCCATCAGGGCAACTGGAAAGGTCCATTAGCAGCAAACTAATGGTCCTGTTGGAAGCTGTTAATGAGCCGGATGATGGATCGGAACCACTGGCCGCCAAATTTATGAGTTTCTGTCACAAACGCTAATAATGCTAATTTCTGATTCCTCTTCTTTTTTTTTTACCTTGCAGCACACATATATTTCATTTTTAGCACTTAAGTCCGTGAATGTGGAGAATTATTGTCTACAAGTGAAGAAACGGATAAATGCTGGTTTTTGAACAAATATATTTATAAAATAAAAGTGCAATAAATTTGGAAGGTATTAGTGGGACTTCATTCAGAAGTATGAGTTTGTATGTCTGTTATTATCATAACAAAAAAGAAGTGCTTTTTAAGGCTTTCCCAGACTTTGTTCCAGGCCTTTCCAGGCTATTAAAGATGTTTTCCAGGCCTTTCCAGGCTATTAAAGATGTTTTCCAGGCCTTTCCAGGCTATTAAAGATGTTTTCCAGGCCTTTCCAGGCGTTTTTGAAGCAGACAAACAATGATGACAGATGGGGGTCAGGTGTCCCTCGTATCCACGGAAACATCCTCCTGCCTCAGACTATCTCTGACATCACGGCGCTGGTTCTGAATGATGATAATAGTTACATATACTGTAAATATATATAAGTTAAGAAAATGACACCATCAGCCATCGGGCTAAGTGTGGGGGGGGATAATATTACAACCGCGGGCTCTTCTGGATGCTTCCGTTTGTAATCTGAAGCGATGTTGAGAATATTACAAACATTCCGTCCATGAATATAATCATTCTGGAGAATTGAGATACTTACTAACCAACCGTTTCTGCTCCAGGCCACGGAGAGCGAGCTCGGAGATGTGGACCTGTCCGGTCTTCCGGAGGCCGCTGTGGACAGCGAGGAAGAGGAGGAAGAAGATGAGGACCTGGAGAGAGCTTCAGACACCCTTCTGGGCCGAGACCTGGTCCGGGAGTGTCTGGAGAAAGACCCGGCGGATCGCAACGACGACGACATCGGTCAGTCCCGATTCCTCTGTGTGTTTTAACTTCATTGAGTCGGTTACCGTTTTCAGATTCCACTTGAACTCCATCCATGTTTGAATAAGTGGATTCTCCAAAGACAGAAGGACCATTTTAGAAGATCTAGTGAAGGACATGTGAAGAAGGCTCGGCCCGCTGAGAGGGGGGGTCTTCTCCCGACCCCCACCTTTAACACGATTCTCTCAGAAACGATGAAGAGGGAGGGGTGTGTCTCACCAAAGTTCATTTACTTTCAGATTCATCTAAAGATTAATGAGGAAATGTATTTATTGTAATTATTTAAAGTTCATTTGAGGTCAGTTCAGTTCAGAATCCTTCATCAGGTCTTGCTCAGACCTCCAGGACCCCCACTCTGTAAAATCTTCAGAGTTTAAACCAATGGAAGAAAAATGAAAATGAAATAATTTTGTTTTTGTAGATTTTCTTCCTTTGCCTCATAACCTTTAGATTTATTTACCTCTGCTCTATAATAAACAACAACAGAGAGAGAAACAATGAGTCGATAACAATGAGTTATTACGAAGTTTGATTTCTGAGATGGGTTTGCATACTTTTAGGAACGCTGATGTTAGTCAACAGGAAATGGAATGATTGTTCTTCCACGCCCACTTTCTTTCTATTTTAACAGCGTTATTCTCCCTCTCATCCTCTTTGTTCCTGACAGAACAACTCCTGGAGTTCATGCACCAGCTGCCCGCCTTTGCCAACATGACCATGTCTGTGCGCAGAGAATTGTGCAGCGTCATGGTCTTTGAGGTGGTGGAGCAGGCCGCCACCGTCATACTGCACAACAAACAGGAGGTGGGACTGAGTTATTAGTCTGCAGACAGACCTGCAAACATGACGGCATCATAGTTCCTGTAGAGGGACTTTATGAACATTTTTCAAATAGATTTTCTAAATATAATCCTTTGAAAAGTATTACAGATGTTTCTATACGCGTTTCATTAGTACAATAATACTAAATTCCTTTAAGAATGGTGTTTGCATCGTTACTGATTCATAGGTATGTTGTTATTACTATGTAATTACATAAAAAAAAATCTCACATTTCTTTGCGTAACCTGAAAAAAACAGCAATGAAAATTAAAGAAATCACAGGATTATAACTTTTTAATAATAATTGGTCCTTTGCCCTCTAATAATAAAATATAGCAAAATATATTTTCTTTTTCTGTTATATGTGCTTCAGTAAAACAATAACATGGAATTCCTTCAACAATTGTGTTTCCATGGGTGCCTCATTCGATTATGCTGTTATTAATTAATATGTAATTACAGTAAAAGGATCTTAAATCTGTTTCTTTAAACTGAAAAACAGGAATGTTAAGTAAAAAAAAAGAGTCCCACACCAGTATGGAAGAAACAGCTTTCATAATTACACAGAAGTGGAATTTTCCTCCTGCTGGCCTGAATGTGTAAAAACTCCACCAGCTAATTAATGAAGTTACATGCCTGAGAAACGGGAGCTCTGTCACGGCTGCGTGGTCGCGCTCAGCAGCACTAGAACCGACAGGTGATAAATGGCAATGAACCGCCAAGCGCCGAGATGACGAAACCATTCATACGCACACACACACACAAACACTGAAACACACACACTGATACACACACACTGATACACACACACTGATACACGGAGAGGAGGTGCGCGTCACCAGGATGTCTGTGTTGAGTCTTGATGGACAGGTCTCCTCCTCTGGACTCTGAGTGGAAGGTCAACGAGAAGCACTTGGTTTCTCTCTCATGTGGGCGAGCGAGAGAGCGCCAGGAAAACAAAAGAGTCTGAAGGGATGTGACAGAAGTAGATAGAGAGGTAATAATTCTCTTCTTACATGTGACGAGATCATCATGAGGATCAGCTTCTGGTCAATATATATGACATCATCGCTGAGACGTAAGGAGAGCGTAGAAAAGAAAGATGTAGAAAGAAAGTCAGAGCTGTCACTTTTAGTTGTGGAAGGACCCCAGGGCGAATTATAAACGGTTTATAATTAGGTTATTACACATGTTAACCCTTTATATGCTGTTAATAAACAATTTATAACTTAACTTTCGATAATAAATGTGAGTTTATAAACCGTTAAGGGGAATCTGTGTGTCGTTTTATTTCTGCGGGTCAAACGTGTTTTTGATGTCGCGTGTTCGATGTCTGCAGCTGGACCTGTGGTACGTCATCCTGAACGGGGCGGTGGAGATCAGCCACCCTGAGGGACGAGTGGAGACCCTCTGCATGGGCAACAGTTTCGGCATCTCGCCCTCACTGGACAAACAGTACATGAACGGAGAAGTTCGCACCAAGGGTGATGACTGCCAGGTAAAGAGAGAGAGAGAGAGAGAGAGAGAGAGAGAGAGACGTAGAAAATGAAGAATGATGGTTGAGCTGTCTGCTATTAGAAGACTTTTAAAAATATTAATCAGGTGAAATGTAAGAGTGGAATTGACAGAACCTGAGCCTCCATTTGGGAGACCAGGCTTTGAGATAACCGAGGGCAGGTGGAGACAAAATATAAAAGGCTATAGAGTCTAATTAATAAAGGTTTCAGTCTAGAGAGGAAGTTACAGAAAAACACATCCTGTTAGATCTAATTATGATTTATGTAAATGTTACATCATAAAGTTTTTAACCTCAAATTGTTTTAATCCTTGAAAAAAAACAAAAAAAATTGAAAAATAATAATAATTTTGAAGAATACATAATCTTTTTTTTTTTTTTATATATATATATATAATTTTAAAAATACAAATCATTAAAACAAGTTAATCTTTTTTTTAAAAAACTATAAATAATTTTGAAACATTTCATTTTCAGAAATATTAAATTATTTGGAAGATAAGGGCTTGAAGTCATTTTGACAGGAAAAAAAACCTGTTAATGGCTAATAAATGTTTTCTGTGATTGATTAATAGTTAAACTTAACATTTCAAAAGAATTCTGAGCAGATCCGTTTCTCTCAAATCAGGTAAATGAAATAAAAAGCGAGAGAGAGTCTATTTCTCAAACAAGAACAGAACAGGATTTCTCTACCAATGACTCAGCACTTATTTGAACTTTCTTAGTCACTTTTTCTTTTCTTTTTTATTACGGTAACGTTTCTTTGGTTCAGTTCATTCCAGCGGGAGCCGGGCCGGTCATTAGTGCAGTCGTTTATTCCTCAGAGTTCTGGGCCGGCCTCTCAGGTTTATCACAGAAACCTAAAAGTGAAACGAAGACTCGCCGTGACCTCTACTCACACTTGCTGCTTTCGAAAACCGAAAACATAATTTCCTGTCGTCGGACCTAGAGAGCCAAATTGCAGAAATGAAGGAGTCGGTGGAGGGAAGTGGTCGGGTAGAGACTCGTCATGTCTGCCAGATTCTGATCAGTGCCTGGTGAGAAGATCGTTGAGCGTCTAGCTGAGTTTAAACAGTTTAGTTAGAGTGAGAGGTAGACTCCTTCCTTCCTTTCTTCCTTCATCCCTCCATCCACCCCATGCCTCTCGCCACGCGCTTCCATGCCCGCTCTGTGTTGCTGTTTGAGTACCCGGCTGTGGCGCAGAGCAGCGTTTGGCTCTACTACAAGTTCACTTCCTTTCCCCATCTCGTCCTCGACCAGTTTGTCTGCATCGCCCAGGAGGACTACTGGCGCATCCTCAACCATGTGGAGAAGAACACCCACAAAGTGGAGGAGGAGGGCGAGATCGTGATGGTGAAGGAGCACCGAGAGCTCGACCGCAGCGGCACCAGGAAGGGCCACATCGTCATCAAGGTTCGTGAGTTTTACTTTCCATTTACTGCATTTTTAAAAAAGAACACTTTTGCCAGGATCACAGAAAGCTTTTGATGTTCTCAGGGGTCCACTGAGACCCTCCTGGTCCTGGAGATTCTGTCCTTTATGTGACCCTGACCTCCTTAGAAACATCAATGTATCACTACTATATATCTACAGAACGCAGGTTGGGGATTTGGACCATTGCCGGATCGGAACCTTTGCTAACGAGGGTCGGGTTTTGCAAACATTTTGGCATATTGCCTCTTTTTTTTTCATCTCATGCTCAGAAAATGTAGGAAATGCATTTCAACGGTTTAATATGTTAATCGTAAGCGTTAAGATTACGACAACTGATGTTTCTGTGGTATTTCTTTACTTACATTGTTCTACTGATTTTGGACTTTTAACTTCCATCTGGGTTCTGCATACGTTCGTATTATCGTATATATTAGCTTTAATGTTGAAATCAAAAATCACTTTTCATGAAAATCCCTTTATTCATAAAAAGTGAGGGAAAAAAAGCCGACCGGTTCCGACCCACGATGGGTCCACCTCAGGGCGGGCCCTGAGTGTGTTGCTGTGATTCCTTCTGTGCTTAAATGACGTTTCGGGTGTGTATTTATTATAACACTTGTTTTAGTATCATCATGAAGAGCAGGGAACTCATAATTCTATGATTGAATGCGTCTGCATCACTTCCTGGTTACCGCCCCTAACGACGTAAACAAGACAGGAAGACGTTTCCTTTCCTTCAGCCGCAAAACAAAAGCATCATTTCACCATTTTCCTTCCTGTTTTTTTTAACATTGTCTTGCACTAAATACCCTAAAATGCCTTGAGCTGACGGGATTTGGACACTCACTGACAAATCGAACCGGGCCCTGACACAGAGTTCTGCAGAAACATCGACGCGGCCGTTTGGTTCACTCTGTGGATGGTTTTGAGGTCCGGTTGGCACAATTACCGTTTGCTGCAGCATCTTTTCTTGTACTCTACGTCCTCTTGATCTTCCCTCTGAGCCCCCAGAGGCGGCCCGGTATTGATCCGATAATGGGCCCGAATGCTTCTCCTGGCCTCTGCTCCCAGCGAGGCTGTTTGGCTCAGAAAACACATCCAGAGCGGATGAGTCCATTCAGGAGCGTCGGTGTTTCCGCTTCTGTTTTCATATTTGTTGTCCTCGTGTCGGACAGAAGAAGAAAAAAAAAGTGGATCTCTCTGGTTTCTGTTCCCCGTCGAACGAGTCGTTTCCCCCAGGAACCGAGGCGCCGGTGTCATAACAAACCTGCTGAGAGCAGAGCCGCCGACGTTTTTCTGCTGGATGGAAATATAAATATAAATATAAATATATAAAATAAAAGATTTTGTCCCCTGTGGTCCGTTTCCATTCTGCTCATGCAGAGAAGACGTGATGGTGTGAGCCTTCCTCTCAGCCTCTCAGCGCTTATGGTTCTAATGTTTTATTGATGAGTGACTGACAGCTCAGTTCAATAGCTGCATATTTATACCTTATGTCCTTGTCACTTTTATGATTAATGTCTAGGTGATTTATTCACGCAGGTTTTATGCGCTCGCTCAAACGTCTCTTTATATCCATTATAGGTTCTAATGTGTAGTCTTCTTCTTCTTCTTCTTCTTCCTCATCTTTTTCTTTTTCTTCTTCTTCTTCTTCGTCTTTTTCTTCTTCTTCTTCGTCTTTTTCGTCTTTTTCACCACTGCTTCCATCTTCTCCACTGACCTTCAATCCTCTTCTCTCCAGCGCATACCTCCACCTCTCCAGGTTCTCCTCCACCTGCTCCCTGCCCTCAATCCTGATCACAATTTCCTCCACCAACATCATAGTCCATGGAGACTCCCGCCATGGACTATGATGTACAGGTGTTAGCCTGTCCATTACCATAGCAAACAAGAAGGGGCCCATAGCCCATCCTTGATGCAGGCCCACCTCCATCTTGATCCCTCCAATTACTCCTACGGCACCACTGTGTTGTTCTCTGTGTGTCCTTATGGGTGTGTCTTTTTCTTTTTTTAATCCAGGGAACCCCAGAGCGTCTGATCATGCACCTGGTGGAGGAACCGTCTGTAGTCGACCCCACCTACATCGAAGACTTCCTGCTGACCTACAGGACCTTCCTGTCAAACCCCATGGAGGTTGGCAAGAAACTCCTTGAGTGGTTCCAGATGGACACCCTCCGGGACACGGTGGGTTTGTGTGAACGTAGTGATGCGTTCAGGTGTGTCTCTCCACTAGTATTTTGTTGAAAGTTTGGACCAACGAAATCTATATTCTAGTCTGAGCTGTTCTGGGATTCGAGTGTTTTTTTTAATGAAAAGGTCTAAATTTAACATTTAAGCTGTATTTTACTCGAGCAGAACTGAACGACGCTGCTAACAGAACTCCTGATGAGGCGTTCATGCATGTCGGTGGATATTCATGCGTCGCTCTGCTCACAGGCCCGTCGATGCGAGATCAGCCAGCTCAGCGGTCCTTGAGCCCCCGCGAGTGATTACTTCACACCCGACACTCCCATTGTCCATAAACGCTTGAACCTAAGATTAGTCTTGTACCGTCAATAGTCTTTAAGTGGTCGTCCTGGCTTATAATCCTCGACGCTGTTAAACCGGATTCAATGCTTTACACAAGGAGCAGGAAGAACGCCGCCGCGTAGAGAGAGAGAGAGAGAGAGACGCGGGAGAAAGCGGGCGATCGATTTGTGCTGCGTGTTGATTTATCGGCGGCTGTTCTGACATTTTGCAAAGGTTGGAACAGTGTGAGCAAGAGTGTCAAAATTTTGCAGAATAATACTTTCCAAAGACAATTTGGGTTTTTCCTTCAGAACGATTATGGGATAAAAAGCTTTTTTCTGCAGCCTCAGACGTCGTCTTCATCTGACCTTTGTAGAGTGACAACCATCATGTTAACGCCATAACTCAAAAACTACTTCATGGATCACTTTCAGATTTTATGCCCCAATTCACCTCAGCGTGAGGAAGAACTGGATTCATTTTAGGAAATGTTGGTTGTATATTGCCGACATTTGGGAGAGCTTTATCTCCAAATGTTTCCGATTTAACCCAACTATAGTGCAGATGAATTGACTCAAGGACATTTATGTTGTTTATGTCATAGTTTAATCTAATAGTTCATATTTTACCCACCAGGGGGAGCCTTTTTATAAAAAAAACATATCTTCCTGTTTAATTTCAGGTGTTAAATCAGGGGGGGCGGGTTGCCTGTACGAATGACAGTATGGGCCTCGTTGAAAATGGACAGCTTTGATGTCATGGTGTCGTAGTGAGTCAGAAAGACTTAAAGTCCACATGTTTGAAAGATTTAGCCTGCTTCAGTGTCCCTGAGGCAACGACACGCCCCAGAGGTCTTTGGACCTCCGACCCCACCCACACACAGTATGAGCGTTCTGTTAGAATACTTATACTGGAGTAAACAATTATAAAATGTGAGGAAAGATTGATGTTTATTTCTTGTCATCGTCTCTGGCAGGTAACGAGAATCGTGCTCCTGTGGGTCAACAACCACTTCAATGACTTTGAGGGAGACCCGGCCATGACTCACTTCCTGGAAGACTTTGAGAAACATCTAGAGACAACAGTAAGATTTTCAGTTACATGTTTGAGCTTTAATGAAGTTATTCACATTTTTATTGAAGGAGTCGGTCTTGTCCGTACAGTTTGTCAGGACTGTAACAGAGATAACAGGATTTATGATGAGTCAGCAGAGATCAGCTCAAGCATTGAGACATCAAAGCTGGTTTGGATACATGACTCCTAAGCCTCATCATTCTCCCGTCTCTCATCCCCCCGTCAGAAAATGAAGGGTCATTTACGGCTGCTCAACATAGCGTGCGCAGCGAAGGCCAAGTGGCGACAGATCACTCTGCAGAAGGCGTCTAGGGAGTCGCCGCTGCTCTTCAGCGTGCAGGGCGGCAGCGAGAGAGGATTCGGCGTCTTCGTCGAGGCCGTGGAGGCGGGCAGCAAGGCTGCAGAGACCGGACTCAAACGTGGAGATCAGGTGAGAGTGAGATATCGGCGCTGTCCTTCGCATCCCAGCTCTCGGTTTCTATTGATTCTATGAATCTGAAAATAAATGTGTCATTTTAAACACTCCTTGTTTCAGATCATGGAGATCAACGGTCAGAACTTTGAGAACATCTCCATCACCAAAGCTGTTGACATCCTCAGGAATAACACGCACCTCTCTCTCACTGTCAAAACCAACATCTTCGGTGAGCCGAGTACACAAAGTGTCCACTTCTGTTGATTTAAACGCATAAGTAGACGCAGACTAATCCTCCTCTTCCTCCTCTTTCTCTTCTCCTTGTCTGCGTCCAACCAGTCTTCAAGGAGCTCCTCAGCAGGATCGTGCACGAGAAGAAGAACGGCGGCCCTCACATACCCAAGATTCAAGAGAAAAAGGGCAATCGCTTCTCCATCCCCGACCTCCCTGGAGACATGGAGTTCCCCACGGACCACAAGACCACCAAGAAGATGAAGGCCAACACCGTCTCAGGAGGAAGAAACAAGATCAGGAAGATGCTGGAGAAGACGCGCTTCAGCATCCTGCCGCCAAAACCGTTCAGGTGAGCGGGTTTCTGCTACAACAGGAAGTGGTTGTTCTGGAAAGTGTATTTGATGCTTTGTTTTTACCTGAAGGTAAAGTTGATTAAATCCATCCGACAGCAGAATCTTGAAAAAAGTTTCTCTCTTACAGCAAAAACTAGATTCCCCGTTTAACTTTAGCAGGAATTAAAGATCAGTCACTTAATTATGTCCCGGAAAAGTTGAAAAGTCATCGATGCCGCTGCCGAGGATCTTTTGTGTTAACACAAAAACTGTTTTTGGGTTATTTTATAATTTTATGCCCGTATATTCTTTAGTGCGAGGAAGAACTGGAGTGATTTGGGGAAAGGTCGGTTTTGTACTTCCGACACTAAGGGGAGGTCTTCCTCCAAAAGTTTTCAGACCATCATTTTTCATCCTTGACTTGAGGAGCTCTATTTTTTACGTGTCCTAGTTTACTGTAACGGTATTTCACTCACTAGGGGGCGCTTTAAGTCTGAAAAACTGTGTTTTTAACATGACTACCTTACCGTTGGTTGGATTCACTCCAAACTTGGTGCATCTGAATCGACGCAAAGAGATCGATCTGGTAAATCTCATATTTTATTGGTAACTTCTGGGGGAAATATCCTTAATGGTTGACTTACACTTTGGAACAAGGTCTTACTTCAGCTCTCTCACTTCTGGTTGTTTGGCCTCCCTTCACTCTGTTCATCTTCAGCTGCTGTAATGTCAATATGTTCCTGCCGCGTCACAATCATCATCATCATCATCAGCAGACTCATCAAATAACCATTGTCTTTGTCGCCCGAGCATCTGAACAATTGATCTCAATTGTTCAGATGGAGGCTTACGTTGAATATTCCGACTGTAACATGCTGATACAGGCCTGATTCCATTTCATCACTTCGTGCCTCTGCAGGCCTCATTAAACGCCGTACTGTTCCAATCTGCCGGGGAAAAGATGCAGTTCTTGCCCTGTTAATTACCCAGCCAACCATCAGCACAGTCCACGCACAAACACACACGCACGCACACACGCACACACGCACACACACACACATACTTGCACAGTGTCACACGTGTGTGTCTCCACTCCATCAGTTTCCAGCACTGTGGCGATCTTGTCCACAAAGCCACACGGCGTGCATGTAAACACCACATCACACGGCTATTGATCTGCCTCCAAGCCTCCCAAAAGCTCTTCTCCGCATTCTGTTTATCGACCTGACAAGGGGTATCATTGCTTTCTATTTTGCTGGTTGGCACCATTCGGACCACAATGAAAGGAACTGGAACCGATGGCTGATTAAGGGGACTGGAGAGACGGGGGGTTTAAGCCAATCAGGATTCAGCAGAGTTTGATGTAGGATCAGCGTTCGACTGCAGACGATACTTTATGTATACTTAAGGTTTACAATGAACTCTAAGATACCAGATAGTTCTAGGTTTTTTCTCACACACACAGAGGACTCACTGGTTTTTCAGAACCACAGTTGGTCTGGAATCGTCTCTGACACACAACAGCCACATTTCCACCGCCGCCGCTTCTTTGTGTGATGGCTGATATTGGGCTCCACTTCAGACAAGGACAATCTGGCAATAAACAACTAGTTTTTTCTGCCAGATTAAGATTTCCCCGGCTCTAGCATCGACTTTACACACACCCCATATTGACCAACGCGGGTGATTTACATTACACAGATTGGAAAACAATAGACAAGAGGTTTGAAGCGTTTGGCCGCTCTGTCTCAGGCGTCTGAGGTGATTTACTGGGATGATGATAAACTAGCGACCTCATGTACCATGAAGCCATTTATATCCTCTCTGGTTCATTGTTATGCGGTCACATGTGCTAAATCATGACGCATATCACTATAACTAATGAGACTATTTATGCGCCTCAACATCCATCGTACATAGCATCCATGTTTTTACTGCAGATCCCAATAATAATGTGGGATCACTATTTGGCCAATAAGATCATTCCAGCATTTTCTAATGTGCTCACTATTTGGCAAGCAACAGGTTGTCTGTTAGTTTGTTCATCTAATAGTTTCTAGCAGCGTATGACAGCAGGTAGCGTTTCTAGCATTAATGATCTGTTTAGAGTTTAAAACTTATTTAGTTAACTATTGAACCATTTATAAACCCTGAATAAGGTCTTATTTAAAGGAGCACTCATAAAGGTTTTTTTTTTTACTCACCATGGAAGCTAAAGCAAAGTAATCCTTATATGACCTGCTTTAAATCACCTCACATATTTTTCACTATTATATATGTGAATAACGTCAATGAGGTCATATCCTTCGTACAAACCGATGTCGGCTTTATCAAACTGTTTTTCACCTTTCCTTGTTTTTGCCTAATTTTTCTTTTCTTACTGTATATTCTGTCAGCCTGCATGTGAGTCTGTGCTACTTTGTGTGTTAAACCTCTGAGCCTGAACCCCTGCAGCAAAGCTCTGCCTCTGTTTTTCTTTTTTTCTTTTCTTTTTCACCTTTGTCAATGTTGTCTCTCTTCCCGTTTGACTCCTGCTGCTTCAGAGGCCTGTTTGGGTAAGACTCCTTGCTTACCTCTGCCACCCTTCAACCATTTCATTCAGTGTCCATCTGCAAGCCTGCACACAATCGCCAACCACACACACACACACACACAAACACACACACATACACACATTCTTGAAAATAATGTATAGTGATGACCAAGTAAAAAGACCTTAAGCCGGTACTCACTATGTCATATATGCAAGAACACACACACACACACACACACACACACACACACATTCTTGTAAATAATGCGTAGTGAGGACCAGGTAAAAATACCTTAAGCCAGTACTCACTATGTAGAATATGCAAGAACACACACACATACACACACACACATACACACACTAGCATCACTGACCTTCAGCAAAATTACTGTCGGAATGAATTCAAAGCTTTCACGCTCGTCTTACATAAATCCCTCTCTTTATGCAGCCGTGCTTTTACTTAATGTCTTTATTAAAACTCTTCAATCCTATTTTCACTCACTACATTTTTATGAAATGAGTCTTTGGTGCTTTAGCCAATAAATGTAATGAATTCTGCAGGTTCTCCCGCTTGAACAGTCAACATACCTGGGCCATAAATAGATCAGAGAAATACAGGAATACATAAAAACTTAAAAGTCAGACTGATTTTAATCACTTGCATTTTAATGGTAGTCCTTCTTTGTTCAAATCAGAGTTACTTGGATGTTGTTCTTTTTTTAAATTATAGCTCAGAATTAAGAGCCGGATGTCACAGTCAGCTCTAGACTGCATCATCAAAGCCTGAATATTATCAGGCTTATATTATTCTTGAATCTTTAAAACTTACAATGTCAGTCCGGTCATATTTGAACTTCGCACTACGCAGAAATGTCTTCCCTTTGTCTTTTCTCACCACCTTCAAAGCTATTTAATCCTGTTTGACTCCATATCCTGTCCGCCCATATCCATTTTAAATACCCTATCTTTTTCCTACCTCTCTTACACTATGTATCGACTGTGGACTCTTTAAGATTACAGAGGCTTTGCTACAGGCGGAACTCGGCTGTGTTAGTGGAAGCCCTGCATTACTGCGGCTGTGGTACTCTACAGACGGATGCAGCATGAGGGAGGCTACAGTTATGTTACAGGCAGAGGGAGGCTACAGTTATGTTACAGGCAGAGGGAGGCTACAGTTATGTTACAGGCAGAGGGAGGCTACAGTTATGTTACAGGCAGAGGGAGGCTACAGTTATTTTTCAGCCAGAGGGAAACTACAGTTATTTTTCAGCCAGAGGGAAGCTACAGTTATTTTGCAGGCAGGACAGGATGACCTCTCTGTCTCAGCTGTTTTATTGCTGGAACATATAATATGTGAGGTGTGTATTGGACATCAAATAATTAAATTCATATATCAAATCATATGACCTTCATTTCTTTCACTCTAGGTGACCTGAAATATTATGGATTTGCATGAATCAAATCAGTTCTATGGATGCTAATGTTCTTGAAAGTCCTTGATTTGTAGGGAATCTGCAGTTATTGAGAACATAGAAACGTTAAGCTCAGTTCTGAACATCAAAAGGCGTTGGAAGGTCATAAAAAGCTCAACATGGCTTATAATCGGCAATCATTGCGACATCTTGCTCAGAACTACTGAACAATCGTATTCTATTCTATCATCCTTTCATTCTGTGGTCATCATGACGGTCAAACAGGTAATGAGTTCCATTCCTTGCTCCTCACAAAAATCTGTAAAAGCCTTCATTTAGACTCGTTGAGCCCTGCAGGAAGACGGGTTGAGTTGACCTTCAGGATCGTACATTAACCATTGGAGTCGGCGCTTTTCAAAATCACAATACCTCCCTCGCCTGACGTCTTTGGGTTTGTCTCCAAAGAGTTGCCATTTCCTTCACATGTGCAGATCGCGGCTGACTAATGAGGCCGTCAATGCAAAGGTTGATGTTTGCATATCCCTGAGCGGCGGGTTGAATTAAACGTCTCTGACCTCCAGCTCAGACGCGTGACGGGACAAACCAATGGAGACGGGGGCGGTCTTAGCTCCTGTGGCGTCCCGGGCGAACGTCCCGTTTTTATTTAACGGTCTAAAGCATGCTATTATATACGGTATGCTACATAATTCAGAAGAATCGTTTACTCTTCATTTATAGGAAGATAGAACCCAGTGATTGTATCATACAATATATATATATATATATATATATAACACATGAATGCGTATTTATTCATTCACTTATGTTTAGTGGTTTGCTCACATATCTGATCATTTAATAGATTTAACTTTTGCTGATAAGGATCCCGTTTGATTGTAAATGTTTATATGAGCAGACTTTGGTTCTGAAGAAATAAGTTTAACCGATCGTTAAATGGCTTTTAAAATACAATTAAACTTATTATTCTGTTTTAATCAATTACTATTACATTGTCAATAAATATTACAAATTCTGCAGGCTGTGCACAAATATTTGTGCATGTGTGTGTGCAGTCGTGCGTGTGTGGATACGTGTGTGTGTGTCTGTGTGGGTACGTGTGTGTGTGTGGGTACGTGTGTGTGCGTGTGTGGATACGTGTGTGTGTGTCTGTGTGGGTACGTGTGTGTGTGTGTGGGTAAGTGTGTGTGGGTAAGTGTGTGTGTGTGTGTGTGTGTGTGTGGGTACGTGTGTGTGTGTGTGGGTACACGTGTGTGTGGGTACGTTTGTGTGTGTGGGTACGTGTGTGTGTGTGTGTGGGTACGTGTGTGTTTGTGGGTACGTGTGTGTGTGTGTGTGTGTGTGTGTGTGTGTGTGTGTGAGTGTAGTGAACTCATCCGTCTCTCTGAAGATGAATTGAAGGAGATGAATGCTGCGTTTGAGGAGATGAATAAAGTCGGTGATATCAGACGTTCTGTCAGAGAGTTTCATTATATTCTATAAATGCAGGAGAGGGAACTTCCCTTTTGGGAAAAAAAAAAAAAGTCTAAAGTCTAAAGTCTAAATTAGTTTTACACCAGAGCCTTTATGTTGCTCTTTGATGTGTGATGGAAGAAATGTAATTTTCTCTGTTTCTTTTTTTCTCTCCTGTCTCACCTTTTCACTCTTCTATTTCCTGTTCTCTGCTCCCGCCTTCTATTCTGCTCTTCTCTGTAGTGATGGCGGCATGGGTCAGTCTCAGGACGACAGCATCGTGGGAACCAAGCAGTGTCGTCACAGCGTGGCCATCATGCCCATCCCCGGCAACCTGTCGTCCAGCAGCCCGGACCTGCTGCAGCCCGCCACCAGCGTCCTGGACTTCTCCAACCCGGCAGGTAAGGAAACACGCCGGCCCAACCTTTTCTGTTCTACTTTGTTCTATTATGTTCTGTTCTGTTCTATTTTGTTTGGTTCTATTCTGTTCCATCATGTTCTGATTTATTATGTTCTGTTCTATTATGTTCAGTTCTATTCTGTTTGGTTCTATTCTGTTCTATTATGTTCTGTTCTACTATCTTCTATTATTTTCTGTTCTATTCTGTTCTGTTCTATAATGTTCTGTTCTATATGTTCTATTATGTTCTGTTCTGTTCCTCTTCTGCTCGGTTCTATTCTGTTCTGTTCTATAATGTTCTGTTCTACTATCTTCTATTATGTTCTCTTATATTCTTTTCGACTCGGTTCTATTCGGTTCTACTCTATTCTATTCTACACTGCTCCCTTCTATTCTATTCCATTCTATTATAGTTGGGTTCTACTCTACTCTATTCTACTCTACTCTGCTGAGGACAAGGTCACCCAACCGGAGAAAAAACTTGAATTAAAAAATGACCCTTTATGACTAATTCTCTAATCAGATTGGAAACTTATTTACTCCTCTTTGTTTATTTTGGGTTTTTTTTGTCTATCTTGCTAAATGAATTTGTGGTTCCATGGATTTATGGTTCTGAACATTTATCACGAGAAATAAAAACGGTCTGAAGTTGTTTTTAAGCAGAACTTCTCTCATGAGGCTTTACTTGAGGCTTTAATCTCACCTGAACGGTAGAAGCCGCTCACAGAGTGAAGAACTCCGGCGGTCATTCGTCTGAAAAGACTCGTGACGTGTTTTTAGTTTTCTCTCTTTTCTCTCCGTTCCTCGTTTATTTCTCTCTCCGTGAAAAATAAAGCAAACCTCTCAAAAACACTTGAACCCACATGGAATCGTACAAACACACTCAGCCGGTCTGTCATCTGTAAAAGCCAACTAATCAGCCATAACATTAGAACCACTGACCGGTAAAGTCAGGATAACCTTGAGTCTCTCTTTACATGACACCTGTCAGTGGGAGGAGTCTATTAGACAGGAAGTGGACATTGAACCGGTCCTTCATTAGACGGAGAATGAAGGAGGAGAAGGAGGAAACCTTGTTCCTGCTGCTCTGTAGGTAATTACATTATCATAGCCGGGGCATCACGATCACCATATCCAACAATTATGACTTTTGATTCACCTCATATTTATATTTTTAGACATTTTGTTCATCTGTGGGAAAAACAAAAGAAATATTAGTCTTAAAGCGGCTTTAGTAGATTTCTACTTATTTTAACCCTTTAAGTAGAAGTGAGGGGGAATAAAAGCTGAATGAACGTAGACGGCCCCTCGTCTTTAAAGTCAGTCTCCTCCGGTCGGACCGTCGATCCATCCCTGAATGAATCTCCGGCAGGATCCCTGGGAGAATCTGTTTTCCTCTCTGGGACGGAGGGAACGTCGAAGCAGCGACACCTCAAGAGAAGTTCTGCTCTCTGCTGCCCCCTTTTTTCTTCTCACCTCCTCCATCTGATCGCTGGTTTTTTCTCCCGTTCCTACTTTCCCTTTCATCCTCTCCTCTTTCTCCTGCAGCAGCACTCGCTGGGATTTATACAGATGTTCTGGTGTGGACGCCATGAGTCACACGCCGCTCGCCCTCAGTCCAACAGATCCAGTCTCCATCACAAACTCTTTTTCTTCTTCTTCTACTTCTTTTAGCTTCTTTTTCTCTTCCTCCTCCTCCTCCTAGTCTACCGTGATGTATCAGCTATTATATCACCATCTTCTACTCCATCTTCTCTTCCTCCACCTCCTTCTCTACTGTGATGTATCCAACTGTTATATCTCCACCATCTTCTACTCCATCTTCTCCTCCTCCACCTCCTCCTTCTCTACCGTGATGTATCCAACTGTTATATCTCCACCATCTTCTACTCCATCTTCTCTTCCTCCTCCTCCTCCTTCTCTACTGTGACGTATCCAGATATTATATCTCCTCCTCCTCCTCTCACATTCACTCTGTTCTCTGTTTTCCCTCCTGCTTGCCAAGCTCTGGGCCTGTACTGTAAGTACACACCTTCTCTCCTTCATCATCCACACACCATCTCATCTCTGATATTGTGTTTATATTTCTTCTGCTGCTCTTCTGTCTTTGTTGGAATGTATTTGTGTTTTTCTCAGGGGGTCACCATCAAGTTAGCATGTTGTGCATGTTGATGTTTTCGTGTTGTTGTTATTAGACCCTCCTACCGAACAAATCCGTTTAACGAGAACCGAACATTCCTTCACTGGGTACAAATGCATCACTAAAGTCAGTCTCCCGGTTTGCTTTGATGTAAATGTGACAGTAAGATTTATTTTTCTGTATTTATATTCCTGAGGAGTCCTGGAGGTTATGACATCATCTTTGCTGCCACTGCTCCTTTGTGTGATAGCGATAACTTTAGCAACAATTTCATGTCTCATTTTCAAATATCATAGCCCCCATAGAGCGAGGAAGAACTGGAGGGAATTTTGAAAAGTCAATTGCATATTTCCACCACTAGGAGGAGCTTTAAGTGCAAATGTTTTCTTGGGCCATCATTTTTCAACTGTTGGCCTTTATTAATACAAATTTGGTGAATATGAATCTTGATCTATCTGGTCTTTATTATATTTTACTCACTAGGGGCAACGTTTTCTTTTTTCTTTTTTTCTTTTTAACATAGCTTCTTAGATTTAATCCAAATTTACCTCAAGAAGATTATCTTCTAATTCTCACATTTTACTACAAGTGTTCAAATTTGACTCATTAGGGGGCTTTTTGTTCTCATCCATTACTTCCCAACCATCAGTCCAGTTGTGTCTAAATTTATCTCACACACATAAGGAAATAGAAAAAGTAGTTAAATGTATTTATCTTCATTATTAAGTCAATATGGGATCTGATCCTAGAGCAGACTGCTGACTTCATAGAAGTGCTCAGGCTTCTTTTTTCTGGGTAGAGATCCACTTTAGCTTCTGTCCACGATTAAATTCTCGGGTATTTGAGGAAAATTAACGTTATTAAAGACAGTCATTGACTGGAGGTTTGGCCAGATTGTCCACCCTCACCACCCTCATCGCCCTGCTGCACACAAGCGAGAGGATCTCTGCTGCGGCAGCCACACAGGAAGCCTCACCTTTATTTTTGATTCTACGACTCTGCATTTCTGCTCTGTATGCCCCCCCTCGGGTTCCTAGTCGGCAAACATTTGATTGACACATTCAGTGAATGAGTCATGTGAGTCATGAGTCATGCAGCGTCTCCAGCGGCTCCTCAGGAAAACCGCAGCTTCTCCTCCGATGTAGTCGAAAATTGGTTCATATTAATAAACTCTATGTACCGATTTCTTATTTTTATATTTCACTGTTTGTTTTTTTTACCTTTACGTTCCAGGTGTGTCTCTGATTATGTCCAAATTGGCTCATGGCTCTAAGATTTAATGTGAGGAGTTCAATCAAGGGGTTTGATTATACAACCCAGGAGATTGGGGGGCTTTTGGGGGTAAACCCATGATGTCATGGACGACGGCGTGGGAGTAGTTGTTGTTTGCTCCAGTCCTTCCTTCTATCACTGTCACTTCGATCAGACCTCAAAGACCCTCTTCTTCTCCTCCTCCTCCTCCTCCTTTCTCCTGCTCTCAGACATCCCGGATCAGGTGATCAGGGTGTTCAAGGCCGACCAGCAGAGCTGCTACATCATCATCAGCAAAGACACCACGGCCAAGGATGTGGTGGCGCACACCATCAACGAGTTCGGCTTCATCGCCGCGCCCGAGACCTACTCCCTGTGCGAGGTGTCGGTCAGCCCGGAGGGGGTCATAAAACAGCGCCGGCTGCCCGACCAGCTCTCCAAACTGGCAGACAGGATTCAGCTCAATGGCAGGTAAGAAGCAGGAGGAAGAAGGCGCCGGATTTATGGATCTCATCTCAGGGGTTCCCTCAACTGTTAACAGTCACATTCCCCCTGAGACATTCCCCCAGCCCTCTGCCCACCGTTTGGGGTTCCCTCAATGAGCCTCCCTCTCTCAGAGGTAGGTCACATGACCGGAGGGAGAAAAGGGACAAAGAAAAATCCAGTTTCTGCCACTAGGAGGAGCTCTATCTCCAAAAGTTTTCAGGCCATCATCTCTCAACCGTTGGTCCGACTTGATCAGAATTTGGCGCCTTTGAATCGACTCAAAGAATCTTATCTTGGACATATTGTGTTGAACTCCAATAGTTACTATTTTACTCACTAGGGGGAGTTTTTTTCAACTGTTTTTCTGACTTAAACCTCTCACCTTTGGTCCTATTTAGTCCAAATTGTGTTCCTATGAATCGACTGGAGGAGATCTATCTAAAATATATATCACATTTTACTCTAAAAGTTCATATTTTACTCACTAGGTGGCCGTTTTAAAGAAAACACATTATTTTTCCTGCAGAACTTCACATTTCATTTTAAGAAATTCACTCAGGGGGATTCTTGTACAATGCAGAGGATTTGAGGCCTTTCGGGGATATAAAGGCAGGGAAGAAGATGGAGAAGACGATGAGAGCGCACCTTCGCAATGCAGAGCATTATTCATCATTATTGTCTGCAGCAAATACAAAGCAAGGAGCCACAAGAAGGTTCTAGATGTCCCCATCGGGGCCTCCTGCATCCACACCATCACCGAAACCCTTCAAAAACTTAGAAGTACCGACCAGCGTGTTCCCCACGGATCGGTCCACTTACCCCCCCGGGGGGGATATACGTACCCCAGCTTGAAGAACCAGGTCATGTTTAATGCAAAGAAGACGGAAAACCTGCTCCTGCTTTGACCCACATGTGGGTATTTCTGTCTCTGCGGCTCCAGCTACAGGAAGCAGCGACCCAGAACTAATAAAGCAGGAAGCTGCAGCCTTTCGTTGTTTAGGATCAAACCTTTATTCTGTTTCTCCATGAAGTCTGGAACCATCGTTCGGACATATTTTGGAGAACGGAGATGGTTCTTATGTGCACTGATTTACAGCCACTGCGGAGGAATTTAGTCCCTAGCCAGAATGTTGTTCATTCACTTAGCGGGCCGAGGGTGTAAATCAGCCGCCGAGGGTTCAGAACCACCCTCTCACGTGAAAAAAATAAATCAGGTGGCACGGCCTCATAAAAAGTCTTGGAAACATTTTGCAGTTGCTGCTTGTTTGTGAGATGAATTTGAGCCTAAACACATGTTTTGGTAGCTCTTAAGTACGAGGTCCCGGTGATGGACACGCCCCCTTCCCGAGATGAAAGTCAGTCGGTATGGAAAGATGATTGGACCGCAGCCGTCACATCTGCTTTAAAACGACTCCCCTGCCTGTTCTTTCACGCTTCCCTCCCTCCTGCCGTCCCTCATCAGCCCCTCCCAACTAGGCTAGCATGAATATTTCATCCTCCGTCATGGGTGGAGGCCTCCACAGACGGCACGTCTGCAATTATTCATCCAGACACTCGTATGCAGACAGCTACAGAGATGAAGAGGCACACAATCATCCCCTCATCCTCGGTCGCAGACGTCTGTTTGTGTGTGTGAGCGGCAGTTATTCAGTCCTAGGTGAGAGCACGGATGGAGGCGGAGACACTCATGGCCACGCCCACTCCGTGTGTCTGATGGATGACTGGTTTGAACAGACGACATCCATACAGAGATTCTCCCTCCTCCTTCTATCCTGTGGTTTTAAGAATCACATAAAACTTAAGCCTCTATGTTTCTGACAACATGAGTACACAATACGTCTGTAGTATTTAAACTGAATATTTGTATAGGCAGGATTCACATGGATCCATGAGTTCTGCCTTCTATGGCCGCCATGTCTCAGCCTCTCTGTGATTGACAGAAGGTCCAACGGGGGGGCTTCATCCTGAGTCTGAAACACGCCTCGGCTTTACCATAAATCTGCATGTGGCCCGATGTCGGCGCCTCAGGCGCTCACTCTTCATCCTGCTCTTCCCTCGAGCTCGTTGAAATAACGGCGGGCAACTCAGAGGCAAAATCTGGGCAGCGCTGAGATTTTAGATTTAGAAACGCGGAAGCGTCTAACGAGTTGAGACGGATGAACAGCTGCTGGAGACTCGCCCAGACAAACGGATGAAGATGGCGGCCAAAGAGAAATGTGTTCCCCCTCCTTACCTCTCTTCTGCTTCCCTCTCTCTCTCTCTCTCTCTCTCTCTTTCTCTCTCTCTCTCTCTCTCTCTCTCTCTCTCTCTCTCTCTCTCTATTTATTGCGTCAATCTCATCGATTCCCACCAGAGTCATTATTCCCTTTCCTCAACCTGATCTTCAGACAGAAACAGAAAACGTGACCCTCTGAGATGAAAAAGTTGTTTTTTATAACGTTCAGAAGGTTTCTGCTGGATGAAATACTGGATGCCCCCCCCCCTACCTTTCTGCCTCTACAGCCCATAATGATGCGTCTGCAGATCTTCTCCTTCACTTTCTCTTCCTTCTCGCTTTTTCTCACACTTTTTTTTCTTTTTTTTTCTGTGCAATACTTTTTTTTTAAGTCGTGGGGGTTTTCTCAGATATGAGACAGTTTTGGATCCGATGGATTCACAGGGGGAAGTTTGGAAACATTAGAACAACTTTCATGTTTTATATATATATATATATATATATATATATGTATATATATCTGTATAAATAGAATGAAAGAAAAACCCAACATGAACAGAACTATGAACGTCATCTTGTCTGATTTCTCCCGCCCTTCTTCCCTGCAGGTACTACCTGAAGAACAACATGGAGACGGAGACCTTGTGCTCGGACGATGACGCCCAGGACCTCCTCAGAGAGAGCCAGATCTCTCTGCTGCAGCTCAGCACCATGGAGGTGGCCGCTCAGCTCTCCATGAGAGACTTTGAGCTCTTCAGGAACATCGAGTCTACAGAGTAGGCGGCCGCTCCGCGTTTTGATGGGCTTCTATGACACCACCCATAGCTCCACCTGAGCTGAGGCTGTAAAATAGATGGGATTGAGATCTTCTCCTGATGTTCTTCTTTCCGGCCCGTAGGTACGTGGACGACTTGTTTAAGCTGGACTCCTCAGTGGGGAGCGGCAATCTGAAGCAGTTTGAGGAGGTGATAAACCAGGAGACCTTCTGGGTGGCTTCGGAGATCCTGAAGGAGCCCAACGCCATGAAGAGGATGAAGACCATCAAGCACTTCATCAAAATCTCGCTGCACTGCCGGGAGTGCAAGAACTTCAACTCAATGTTCGCGATCATCAGGTGAGCTCCGTCTGGAGGCGTCTGTGTCTGAAATCGCTTCTTGAACCTGATGAGTTCGCCGACTGTGAGGAAGTAACTGGTAGTAGAATCAAAGACGGGGTTCTGCCTATCAGCCCTGATCCTCCAGAACCACACAGACTTCGCTCAACATTCCATTTGTGGATTTCCGTCAGGGGCATTGCTTGTGTAACCCAGGGGGTTGGGGGGCTTTTTGGGGGCCTAGTTAGTGTACATTATGGGGTGTTTCAAGGGAAGAGTGTGGCTGATTACCCTGATGAGAACTACAGAGAGAGGGATTTGAATAGAAGCTGAACAGTCGAACCTGTCTATCAGCTGTGGGGGAGGGACAGACGGCTGAGAGCGTGTTGGGAGTAGAGAGTGGAGAGGAAATAAATGAGGTGTCAGTCTTAATGATCAGCTGTCCTAATGAGTCCGTGCAGAGAGGACGTGGTCTCCGGGGTCTTCTTCACTAACTGAGGACGGATGGTTCCAATCATCCGTCACCGAGACGCCGTCCTCCGATATCATTCTTCCTTCTTCCCAATGTAACAGATTTATCTCTTCCTCCCGTCTCTCCCCCTCCTCGTACCTCCTCCTCCCCCCTGCAGCGGTCTGAACTTGGCGCCGCTGGCGCGGCTGCGGAGCTCGTGGGAGAAATTGCCCAGCAAGTACGAGAAGCTGTTTGGAGACCTGCAGGATGTCTTCGACCCGTCCAGGAACATGGCCAAGTACCGTAACATCTTGAGCAGCCAGAGCATGCAGCCACCCATCATCCCGCTGTTCCCGGTGGTCAAGAAGGACCTGACCTTCCTGCATGAAGGTAACGGGCTCTGAGGGGACCCTCGGATTCTAAACCAGCTCCTCACATGTCTTCGTTCTTTACTTCCTCTGTGCGGCGCCGAAAGAACCGTCACTTCTGCTAAAGGTTTCTCCATCTCGCCTTTTTGAGACTTCACTATGAGTCACTTCAAAACCCGACTTCTCCTTCAAGCTTCTCTCTTCATTCCACCGCCGTGTTTGGAAAGAAAAAAGAAAGCTTCCTTAATTGGGCAAGTTCCTAAAACCTCTCTCAAACAGAGCTCAGCGTATTTCAGTATGAAGGACTTTGATCACTTTGATCTCCCCGAGGAAGGAAGCTTTCAGTTTGAAGATTTCACTTTCGAACATTGTTGCATCTTGCATATGTCCCCAAATATGAATCATTTATCTGCTTCGTAAGGTTGACAGCTTTGACTTCACGCCGACTCTTTGTGTCCTCAGGGAACGACTCCAGCATCGACGGCCTGGTCAACTTTGAGAAGCTGAGGATGATCGCCAAGGAGATCCGACATGTGGTGCGGTTGACCTCAGCCAACATGGACCCGGCCCTCATGTTCCGACAAAGGTTGGTTGTTTCTGAAAACAAAAGTCCTCAGAACCTGTCCAGAGTCACTGCATTTCCTCTGATTCCATAGTTCTGAGGTCAGTTTCACGGGTAGAGGTCTCCTCAAACCCATTAAAAATAATATTAAACGTGTGAGTAAGTAGAATATACGTTTTAATGAACTGGCGAGGTGCGTTCATGTCCTCCAGCTGTTCCACCTGACTGTTCTGAGGAGCAGCTGCTCCTGGCTGCAGGAACAGATTGGAGGAGCTACAGTTTACATTTACTGTTGACAGAAGAAAGAAACGGCTAAATCAGCACAGCCATATTCTAAGAGTCATTTAAAGTTCCTCTCTGTTGATATTGATAATTAAAAAACGACTGATTTTAGGTGTAACTTGAAAAAATACAAAAATACGGTTTTGTGGTCGTTATCCCTGAATAAAAACCCTTTCATTGGAAATGATTCTGTAAACCTATTATGATAGAGAGGGAGACACAAAAACTAGTTATGCAGATCTATTTTGAATTTGATCAGTAATTTGAATATTTTCTATCCATGTGTTTCGTTCAGAATTAATAAAATTAAATAAAATTAAATAAATAAAATGAGAATAAAAAAACGGAGTCATAATATCTCAGATTCAACATGATCAAATCTGAGTCCCGTTCGGCCCTGGATCTGAACTCCATCTTTAATTTTGGCCCCCTCTGTGATTGAGTCTGACACCCCCCCCTTCAGTGGCTTGTTTAAATCAGCATAATTAAAAATAACACATCCAGAAAACGAGACTTAAGACTCTATTAAAACTAGCATTCAGACCTTTTCAAAATAAAACGTGATGGAAAAGGAGCCCGAGGTTAGTTTTGTAATGGTGGCTAATTAGCATTTTGGGAAATTCTCTATTCTATTTCTTATTCGGGGAAGTTAGCTGCTGATGCAAACGATTCAACTTCCCGCAGTTATTTGTATCTTTGAAACTTTGAGTCTTCCTGTTTCCCTTCAGCAGCAAAACTGTCACTTCTCAGAAAGAGTCATAAAATACAAGTTGGCAGGTTAGGCAGATAAAAGGCCTAATCACAGGATGAAATGATGAAGACGTGCGGGAATGGAACCACCACACACCATAACCTCCAGCCGTTCACCTGCAGCATCAGGCGCCCACCGGAGGTCAGCTTCCATCAGTTCTCACGTACTTCCTGTCCAGCTCAGGCCTCTGTTGGATCAGAACGACAGCAGGCATGGATGGACAGGAAGTGAGAAGGAATGGATGCCAACCTCCTCGGTGTGTGTGTGTATCTGTGTGTGTGCGTATGTCACTGTAGCAGCGCATGACTGCCCCCTGCAGACACTCCCTCCTTATTACAGGGTCAACATTTTATCTCACATGAAGGAAGGAAAGGTTTTTAAAAAAGAGGCGACGACAGCCTGATGTCATGTCCTGGTGATGCACAAGGCGGTAGAGCGCCCCCTGCAGGTTGATATGGGGAGATGTCGTTTGTCCGATGGTCGTCTCATCCCCAGTCATTTCCTGTCTTGTTTGTCGTGGCATGACCGCTACATAGTCTTGTCCACCCAAACACCTGAACTCGTCTCTAAGTCACTCTTCAATCTTCACGCCTCTTGCTTGCAGGAAGAAGAGGTGGAAGAGTTTAGGGTAAGTTTGTACCCTAAACCGGTACCGGTTTCATCTTGTTTCAGTCCCAGCCAGCAAAAGCTCCATCCACCCTGCATCAACCCCACCACTACCAACACCACCACCCGTCTCCACCATCATCTCTGCATGCCCCCTCCTCTCATTGTGTCCCCATGTGCCTGCCCCTGCTTGAGTGTCATTAACCCTTCCATTTACGGTACCCATCCACCTGAACCACGCCCACGTCCATCACTGATCATGAGATTCTACGTTTGAGTCATATAGTAGCTAAAAATTATACTTAGTTTGTTTGTAGAATAAAGGAGGTGAACAGAACGTCTCAGATGTTCAGGGTTCCCACGCCTCCTGAAAACCTGGAACATTATTGACTAACAACATTCAGGCACAACTGGAGACAGCGGGAGGCCTAACTCTGTGCCGGTTACACGAGCACTTAGCATGAGCTAGCACAGCTCCAAACCCCTCACATGTAAACCACAAAACACAAAGATCGCAATTTGTAACAAAAGTTAGGACAAAGTTACGTGTGGAGGAAAAACAGCAAACTTCATATTTAATCACCCAGAGGAACATAGCAAGTTTCAAGAAGCTAACGTTGGCAGAGCGGCTAAAGCTAGCACCAGCACAGATTCAGCCTAGATCATATGATGGACTGAAAGTTTTATTTTCACTTCAAAATGTTATACAGTTGGTTTAAGAAACGCACAGCAAGTAAGATGCGTAGATTAATCTCAAAGCGTCAGAATACATACACAATGCCGACCAGCCTTACTTCCACTTTAATCCTTCAAAATAAGAGAACTGAAAATACATTACTCAGTTTGATTTTAAAATTGGAATCATCCAGTCAACTTTGCATTTACGCTCACAGACCCACCGCTCAGTGGGAGGAAGTCCATTCGGCGCCATTTGAAATGAGAAAAGTCGGCGGCAAAAGCTGAGCTTTTAATCCAAATGGGATTGTACCCGGCTGGCGGTTGAAAAACACTCAAATGTGAGACCAGACGATGATTAAAGTGAAACAAACAGAAGACTAGTGTAACTAGCTAAACCTGACCACGCCCCTTGTCGTTATGATGAATTTGTCATCATTTCTCCGCGTGTCAGAGATTAAGAGATTATTTCTGAGATGAGTCATAGCCATAGACTGAACATTTCTTAGATCAGACTCCTGGGGGCGGGAGAAGAATAAACATAGCAGCGATCAGGGTAAATAAATGTCCAAAATGTGACGTACAGCTGTAGGAAATCTCCAAACCTGTCTGTCAAACGGTAGCAGCTAACTGGATCATCGCTGGAAAAGTTCTGGAAAAGTCCTGATGAACAGAGTGGGAACGCTGATGTCAGTCAATGGAAATGAAATACTAATGAAATATATTTATCTGTGCACCTTTAATGAGTTCTACTTCATGTTTGCTTTAAATACGAAACCCGAGATTCATTTTGAACTCCAGAATCAGTCGCAGAACAGCCGATAAAATGAGTCCATACAACCTCAGCTGAATAAATCTGCAGGCTGGGAGGAAGTGACGTCTTTAAAATGATATAATCAACCAGTTACATGTAAAACAGGGAGATTGTTTGGCCGGCTCCTCTCTGCTCCATCCAGAATGAACTCTTGTGGTTCAGAACCGTCTGCAGTTACTATTTGACTCAGGTCCGGTCGGTTGATCATGTTTGCATTCTGACATAACGTCCCCCCGTATCCGATCTTGTGCATATTTGTCTCCTAACCCGGTTTGGCTCGGCCCGCCAGAATGTTTGGCTCTTCTGTGCTGTGACAGCATGGCTCCTGAGCGAGAGCTGCCCCCCCCCAGCTGCATGGTCCTATTTTTAAAACGCTCTGCTCCAACTCAGCCGGAGTTTAACGCCGAAGAGATCTTTTATTAGAATAGTTTTATTTATGGACCGATTGTTGTTTGTCCTTATTTCTGCTTCAATCTGCCTTTCAACGGCTTTTATTCTCCTCCTGTCTTCTTCATGCATCCCATTTCCCATTCTGTTCCTGTCCTCTCCTCCTCCTCCTCCCGCTCGCTCCTCCTCGTCAGGTCCTTGAGTCAGGGCAGCACCAACTCCAACATGCTGGACGTGCAGGGCGGCGCCCATAAGAAGCGAGTGCGTCGCAGCTCCCTCCTCAACGCCAAGAAGCTGTACGAAGATGCTCAGATGGCCAGAAAGGTGAAGCAGTACCTGTCCAACCTGACGGTGGAGACGGACGAGGAGAAGCACCAGATCATGTCCCTGCAGTGTGAGCCGTCCTACAGCACCTGTGAGCAAAACCAGAACTTCTCTCTGCTTTACCTCCACACTCTTAATTCTACCAACGAAGAGTCGGGGAAGAGTAGTCATCGTCACCGCGGCGTCCTCCGCTCAGATAGGGTCAATTTTAGATTTTAAACTCCTTTAGACCACAGTGTGAGGAAGAACTGGATTGATTTTGGTTGTTTATTTCTGACACTAGGGGTAAAATTATCTCCAAAAGTTTTCTGACTATAATTTTTCAGCCGTTGGTCCGATTTAGTCCAAATTTGGTGCCGATGAGTCAATCGGAGCTTATATCACACGTGACTCACTAAGCTGAGCTTTTTTCATGAAAAGTACCGTCTTTTGGACATATTAGTTTCCATCAGGGGACATTTCTTGTACAACGCATGGGATTGGGGGCTATTCAGAGATGGACCATCTGGATCAGACTCTTGAATATTTTTAAAAAGCACATTCATATAAAAAGCACATTCAACATAGATGTCATTTGGTATTTTATATAATTCAGAACTAAATGCGTATTTTCAACAAACATTTTTATTTGTATTTTTGAGCAGCTGTATTTTTGCACTGCGCTGCCCCCTGCTGTCCTCGTAGGTGTCCTGCAGGAAAAGGATAATCCATGATAGATCAGCTATCAAGCGGATAATCAACATTTCTACAGAATAAAACACTTTTTTTTTTAGTCTTTACAACTATTAGTAAATTACATGTGAAATCCTGTTATATCCCAGATAGAATATCATTTATCTCTGTTAGATACATGTTTAAAAGATTATTAATAAAGTTAATTACCGAAAAATGAATAATTATTAGGCTTATTTTTGTCTATCCTATACCAAAGAATATCTCAAAACATCTGTAACACAGAAGGAAAAGAAGAAATACTTACATTATACTAATTGAACTATTATATAATCCTCAAACATTTAACAATCTAATCACTTTATGTTATAATCCCCCATCATTTTACATTTTACAAGAGCGAACCGCACATTCCCACTCTACAGTTTGGGTTCAACCCGCCAAACTGAAACACATCTGTATTTATTTTAGTATTTCCAATGTTTTTAAGGACAAAATATGTCTGTAGATTTGTGATAACCAGCTTTATTAATTATTCTAATGCCTATTTTTACCTGAAGTTTGATTATGATTACATACATTTGACGTTTTACATAAACGGCGTGTTTCTTTGAGGATATGTAAACGCGTCTCACGGAATTATCTAATGGAACTTTTCTAACTGGAGGAACATTCCACCGTTTCTCCTCTCCTCCTTGCGGTCCTAGTGTCCAAGAATCTGAGTGAGAGACGGTCCACCAAGTCGGACATGTCTCCGGTGTCCCTGCGCTCGGCTCTGCCCTCAGGGAAAACCCAGAACAGGGTCTCACAAGTCCTTCAGGTCCAAGTCCCGCTCAACCCTCTGCGAAAGAAGAGCATCGCCAAGGACACAGGGACACCGAGTGAGTGCCTGGACAAAAATAAGTATATACAGTCTATATCGTTTAAGTAGAGTCGGGTCCTCTAAGTCTGTCTCGCGTTTAGAGTTTAACTTTAAACCCGACACCGATGGAAGAAAAGTCTCAGACTCTCACGACTATTGGCTTTTCTTTACTTCGTTTATCTCCTCTGTCGTCTTCCGCAGACTCCAACTCTCCCCAGGTGGTGAAGAAACCTCCGGTGACATCATCAGAGGAGTGGAGCGCCAAGAGACCCTCCGACGATACCGTCTCCACCATTTCCTCCCTTCACTCCAGCCCCCCGGTGTCGCCGCAGGGTTCCCCCCGCAAAGGTTTGCCGCAGACGCTCGGCTTTTTCCCTGTGACTTTATGCAAAGTTTGGCGCTCTAGACGATGACTGATGTTCTGTTTCCATCATCCCGTCTCCTGCCTTCCGCCTACTCAGTTGGAGGCGTGGCCAAGTCCCAGAACTCCAGCCAGATGAACTTGTCGGGATCGTCGTCGTCGCTGACCAGTGACGCCAGCACCAAGGCCGGCACCATCAGCCTGCGCAGCTACGGCATAGGTGGGGTTCTCCTCCACAAGAGGATTCTACTGATGACCAGGGACAGAGACACGCAGTCAGGCGAGGAGAAGGAGGCCAGGAGAAGTGAAGCAGAAAAGGAGGAAGTACAGAGAGGCTTGTTTCCGTCAGAGCAGGGAGGGAGATCCAGGCAGCAGAGCGACCAGGCAGGTTCAAGCGTAACGCCACAGAGGGCGAGAGCAGGGAGGTCATGTACGCAAGGGTCTCCTCACGGACCACCGGGGGCGAGTCCCATGATTCTGTCGCCGCTCTGCCAGCCCCAGATCATGAGACCCAAACCCCAAGAGTCCCCCATCAGGACGAGGCTGCTGTCTCCGTTCAGGAGACTGAGGGAGAGGAGTCAGTCCAGGGAGAGGAAGATGGCGGTCAGGCGCCGTCTGAACGGTAGGGAAGGAGCAGAGTTGGAGTCTTCCTCGCCTCAAGATGAGAGACAGGAAAAGGAGAGAGCTAGGAGGTCAATCAGCCCCAACCCCTTCCTCTGGCTCTGCAGGGACAGAGCCGTCAGGAGGAGGACCGTCTGACAGATAAGCCACACCCACATCAGTAAGAGGAAGGACTGAGGAAGAAGGAGGCAGCAGTGTGAACGTTTGTTCTGGAGCAGTGATGATATTTATGTCTCTAATGGTAAAATGTCAGAGGATGTAGGAACCTCAGGAGATGGATCAGAATCCTCCAGAACCAACTTTGTAATCAAACATTTGATTTACATCGAGATCTGAATCATACTGTGTTATTTTCTGTAAACGTGATCATCTACGACCCGTAGAGTTCCTCTGAAGTCCAACCCTGGTGATATAAAACCCTTTATTAGTATCAGTATTACTTTAAAGAGTTCTGCTGTCGTAGTTTTTGGAGTGACACCCGGTCCTGTCAGTGATGTGTTCAGAGGGTCATGGTGGTTATCTGAAGGAGATAAGGAAGGATAGATCTTGTTGACAGCTGGTTCCTCGAGTTCTGCTCAAAATTTCTCTTTTTTTGATTTATTTTTTGGTGGAAATTATATTGTGAATTTTTCAGCCAAATGTAGCAACATTGTTCAAGATTATCTGAGGCTTTTAGTTCCAATGAAGGAAATCATTTCCCTGTCAGAGCCTCAGATCTGACATGTAGATGAAGACGATGAAAGAAGACATCGATCCTTCTTCGTTCACATAAGGCAGGTCAGAAGTTTGAGGTTCAGGGTTTTCTTTCTTCACAAGGACTTCACAGACTCTCAGGTTCTAAAACCGCCGACCTGCTGTAGCGTGAGATGAACACTTCTGTATGTTGAGACCAGAGTGTAAATGTTCCTGCTGGATTAACAGTGTTTCAGGATTCTTCTATTAAAAAGGGATCAGAAACGTCCAGTTGTCTCCCCATGTTCTGAAATCAGCATCTTTTCTGTCTGGAGTCTGATACTGAGCTTTTATCTCTCAGAGTTTTGGGTCAAAATGTCTCAACTGTTGGTCCAATTTAGTCCAGATGATGCCTTAGAATCGACTGGTGGAGTTTTTTCTCGTTTATGTCGTATTTCATCATACTTCACTTTTTCTGGCTTTTTTTCAGGGAAAAACACTGTTTTTCAAACGTAGTTCAATTGAGGAGGCGTTCAGGGGCTTTTGGAGATATATACGCTCGCCGTCAGGGAACTACAGCATCAGAATCTTTTTATTTTCTATTCTTGTCCTTTCCACACATCCTTGTACTCTCTGCTCCTGCCTCAAGGGGGCGTATTTGGTATCCAAGAAACGTTCTATCCACATCTCCCCGCTGATAGAAGTTCTGATCCTCCACATCAGGACCGACTGAGTTTCTAGGTCTACATTTCTATCATCATCTGCATATTATTCACCTTTCACCGTTTGTCCCTGCGGTCCAGGTTACACCCTCCTAACAGCCGGTAAGGCAGACAACCTGTCCGACTCCAGTCACAGCGAGATCTCCTCCCGCTCCAGCATCTGCTCCGTCGACTCGGTGCCGGCTCCCGGGCTCGAAGATCGCTGTCACGGCGGCAACAGGACCGGTTCTACGACGGCTGTCGGTGCGGCTAACGCGGCGCCTGCTGCTGTCGCCGAGAGCGCAGCATCGCCGCACGCACACTTCAGTGCAGAATACAGCCAGCCCAGCACAAGGTAACGCCCCCCGTCGCCTCACCTGCCCCACCTGCCCGCCGGCGGGACTTAATGCGCTTAGAACGGAATCTTATTGTTCCGATTTTAATGACAAATGCGGTGGCGGTGTTTCCGTGGTCGTTATTAATCTGGCAGGCAACAACCGAAAGTAGAAGAAGAAGAAAATGACCAACTCAGCACAAATAAAGAACGCCCCTAAAAGAATAAACATGTCCGAATGGGCCTAAATCAGAACCAGGGGATAAAAACTGTTTGTCAACATGTAGATTTTTATTCATATTCCAAAACATTGTTTGGTTTTATTTGTATTCCTTCTCACCTCTTTACCAACGCCCCTCCTCTTCCTCGCAGTCCGTGTTCTTCGCTCTCTGGGCTTTGGTTCTGTCCTTTTTAAACATATTCTTAATTTCTCAGGTTCAGGCGGGATAATGTGGATGTTTTTAGTTTAGTTTCATCTAACTCTCATAGATCTACAGGAAGAATTTATTTTTAATTCTGAGTTTATTCTCAGAACAAACTCAGACTTTGATTTTAATGTCAGACGTCTGACAGACTTCTTACTTTCCCGTTTTTGTTTAGTCATTGTTTATTGGCGTGTCATAATCTTATGGCTCTTTGCGTCTCCTGGAATATATCAGGCAGTTTTTTACCGCTTGCTGATAAATAACAATAAACACAAGTTTATAAAAAAAGGGAAACCTTTCAGGCGGCCGACATGAGCGCTCCGCTCTTCCATTTCCTCTCCCTGCTGGATTCCAATTATCTCCTCTCCTCGTTAAAACACAGAATCATAAAACCGGCCCGTCTTTATTAGCATCCCCAATTTCCAGCTCTCCATCTTCTCCATTAACGACGTATCTGGTTTCTGGCAGGCGGCCTCTGAATAAACGGCACACGGTTTTACAATCTGCTGTTTGCTTACCGACCCGACGTGATCGGACTTCTGTGGAAACTATCAAACATCAGCAGACGCACTGATCCGTCACAGAACCACGGCCCGTTTCATGAAATACAACTGACCTCTTCCGTCCGGTAAAACCGCGTCGAGGAATAAAACTGCGGCTCCATGGAGGCCGACGTGGTGATTTACAACGCCGTCAAACACACCGTGTGTTTTATCATCTTTTCACCAGGAGGCAAACGTTGGCTGAACTTCCACGCTCAATCTTTTATACAGGTTATGTCATAAAAAACAACAACATTTGAGAAATCCTTACAGCGATTCTTCAGGCGCCGCTTTAGTTGATAGAAGCATAACGTTGAACTTTATCCCATCCATGACCTCCTACCTACTGTCACCTGTAGACTTTATGTTTCTGTTAAAAAAGAGTTCTGCCACATTCTGATTTATTAAATAGTGTGGTGAACCGTAGAGAGTGAACCCCGCCTCTCGTCCAATGAGAGCGGAGATAAGCTCTAGTCCCCGCGACCCGGAACAGAATAAGCCGTTATGGATCATGAATAATAATAATGGCTCTTCCAAAAAAGTTTAACGTAAAATATTTGTTATTGACGATGCTCATTATATTGGAACAATAAAAATAAAAGTTATCTGATACCGACTGGGTCTGCTTGAAAAAGGTTTTTCATTCATTCGTCAAAAACTATTTCATGGATCATTTTCAAATGTTATACTTTTTGGGAAGGATCGGTTGTATATATCCCAAACTAAGGGTAGCTTTATGTCCTAAAGATTCAGGATTTCACTCCGCCTCTCTTCTCCTCAGCAGCTCCTTGTCGTTTGCTCGTGGGTTCGTGTCGCGAGCCTCTACCTTCACCTCCTCCACCTCCACGGAGGAGCTGACCCCCGACCACACCTCCCTGGACTCTGTGGCGGACAGCGGCCGCGGCAGCTGGACTTCCTGCTCCTCGAACTCCCACGACTCCTTCCAGAGCCTCCCCGTCTCCTCCTGCCGGCCCTGGGACCACGGCATCCACGGCCACCCGCTGGCCCTCCCCCACACGCACCTGGCCACCTTCAAGCACACGCAGCTGGCCGGGCCCATCGCAGAAATCGAGGCCGCCACTCAAGCGTGGGGGAAGGAGGACGCCGCCAAGCAGCACTCCAGAAACTCCAGCTCGGATCTGTCCAATCAGTCGCGGCAGAGCTGGGCGTCGTCCAGCTCGCTGTCGGACACCTACGAGGGGAATTACGGGACGATAAAGCGGCGAAACACGTCGGAGCACCCCTCCTCACCGACCAATGAGGAAGGAGGGCAGAGCACAGACCCCGTCTACAAAACGGTGACGTCGAGCACAGACAAGGGCCTCATAGGTGAGGGGTCGGCTCTCCAGTTTGATACCCTGTAAATGTGGTGTGAGGGGGGGGTCGCCTCTGGTGTCTCTGTCATGTTAGAAAACACTCCTCCTCCTCCTCCTCTTCCTCCTGCTGCTGTTAGTGAGATAAGTCGGGGTTGAGTTACTGCAGCGTCTCTAAACTGGAAACCAGTTAAATGTTTTATTCTTCAGTCTCTGTTTTAGACCCAAAACCTTCTTATTCTGTCTGACGGGAGTTTTGGATCATCTTCATCGGCCAGGATGTAGATTAGTGCGAGTAACTTCTACTTCTGCAGCATTATGTCTCTTTACGCTTTAAGAGTTTATCTACATTTAATCTATCTTCATTAAAGACAGACTTCCTGCTTCTCAGATGTCACAACTAGCTTGTAGCTTTTTGGACCCTGTGACGAGACGAAAACCAGCAACTTAAAGTTTGTAGAGATTCTTGTGGGCGGAACCAAATGATGAGTCTGGTAGATGATGTGTAGATGATGAAGCCGTTGTTCTTCCTCGCCGTGGTTCTGCCTGTGTGCCGCTCCACCCGTTCATCTCATCGGTTGTGTTTTTTAACTTTTGGTTTCCCTGCACGTTTAGTTTTCGTGTCCTCAAACATCTCATTGATTTAATTTCTCCTCATTTTCTGTTGTTCCTCCCTCCTCCCCCGCACCTCCTCCTCTTCACTCCTCCTCACTCACTCACTTCCTTTGCTGCATCCCGCCTTTTTTTTGCTCGACACCTCCATCCAGTGTATTGTGTCACCTCCCCCACCAAGGACGAGCGTTACCGAGCTCCCCCTCCCACCCCTCCAGGCTACCAGGGTCTTGCTCTGGGGGATCTCGGCCTCCCAGACGGAGGGCCAGGAGGTCACCTTCCCAGGCCTCCTCACCTAAAACCTCCAGAGTACAGCGTGGCGCTGCAGAGGAGCAAACTCCTGCAGAGCCCCGGAGCGGCCGGAGGTCTGGCCGAGGCGCGGCGGATGGCCACTAACCACCACCTTCATCAACAAGACCCCCGGTATACCAGCTCCAGGCAGGGCCATCCCAGACCCCCCAGCATCTGCCTCCCCCCACAGGAGCTGGCTGACAGTGAGGATGGTACGTACGTTTGGTTCTTAGAGATAATCAGAATATGAAAACAAAACTGGGCCTCCGCTAACGTGTCCCATACAGCAAAGGTTTAACCCCGAAAACCCCCAATCCCCTGCATTATACAAGCAATCCCCCTGATTGAGCTCCTGGAATTAGATTTCAAGTTGTCAAAAAGCTCCCCCTAGTGAATAAAATGTGAAAATGTCAGAATATAATACGAGATAGATTTTCTCCAGTCGATTCATACATTTGGATTAAAACGGTTTGGAAGTTATTTGCCAAAAACAGTTTTTCATAAAAAGAAACTCCCCCTAGTGAGTAAAATCTGAACGATTAGAGTAAAATTTATAATAAACTAGATTAATCTCTTCAAGTCGATTGATCTTGACCATATTTGGACTAAATCGGACAAACTGTTCGAAAGTTATGTGCAAAAAACTGTTATTTTGTCAAAAGAAAACTCCCCCTGGTGAGTAAAATCTGAACTATTAGAGTATAATATGAAAAGAATGAGATAGATTTACTCCAGTCGATTCATACGAATCAAATTTGGACTAAATCGGACCAACGGTTTGGAAGTTATTTGCCAAAAACAGTTTTTCATAAAAAAAGAAACTCCCCCTAGTGAGTAAAATCTGAACTATTAGAGTAAATTATGAAATATACGAGATAGATGTCGCGGAGGATGAGGATGGTTGGGTAAACTGAGATTTACATGTCAAAGTCTAGAATATGTTGAGGTTTTATTGCAGTATTTTCAGGTTGTTTTGTCAGAATAGATGAGATTCGGGTTTTTAGTGTTTAATTCATAAATAACTCTTAAATTTAAATTCAATAAGAACAGAAAAATGAAGTCCTGGTTCTGTCCTTTAATCTGTATCCTCACCAAAATGAGAACGGCTGATTTACTGACCCATTCTCCCGTCATTAATTATTTTAATGATTAATCTTCATTAATAGAATAATTAATATCCATTTCCTGCCTCTTATCAGGGTTCAGCTCACATTAATATGACTAATTATGCAATTAGGCCTCATAGTTTCATACCGGTGGGAAGTACGAAAAAAACATAATGGTCAGCCAGAACATTATAACTGCCGAAGGTGAAGCCAGAACCAGATGGATTATCTCGGTTATTATCAGGGAGCTCGATATATTAGGCAGCTATTGACAGATTGATGCCGGGGGTAGCCGGAGAAGCGGGGGGCTTTAGAGCGCCAGAACATCTCTAGGGCTGCAGGACACGTCAGGCGTTCCCGGTCTGCAGTTCTGAGTCCGTTACAAAGTGGTCCGAGGAAGGACAGCTGGTGAAGGTGGTGGTGGTTTTAATGTTTTGGGTCACCCGACTATCTTTCATCATACTTTCATTATTTGGCCGATGTGACTGCGAATCATTCTATGTCTTGTTAAAATAATCGGTAACACTTTACAATCAGACTGACCTTATTAAAGGTTTGTAAATACTTTAGTTATGAAGTTTCAATCGTGTATATATATATACATATATATATATATGTAATTATATGTGTATATGTATGTATGTATATATTAGTCAGTTTTTATTATTTTTCTATGTTTTATCTTTCAACATTTTTGTCAATTTTCATTTTATGTTTTTATAGTAATAACTGCCATGTAAAAACTATAAAACTATTAAAAAGGGTTTTTGTTGGCAAAAAAAAATTGTTTTTCTACTTCCTTCATTCATTTCCTGTTTTTATTATTTATTTATGTTTGGTTTTTCTTGGGAGGGAATTATTTTTTATATAGTACATTATATATATTTTATTTATATCCTGTTTTTATAGCTGATGTTAACTTTTTCCATGTATGAACGCTGTTAAATACAATAAATAAAGTTTGACTGATAGATAAATAAATCATTTATAAACCTAGCCAATGATCTATAGGCCTCAGTTTACCCGAGGACCCGCCTCTATCCTCTCCTCCAATCACACGCCTCTCCTCTCTTTTCCAGATGAACAAGTGTCGGCAGTGTAGCGGCGGCGCCGTCTTCTCACGCACGGACCAAGTGGGGCGGGTCAGGCTTTGGACTGAACTAGCGGTTTGCCGTCACCACGCAGCAGAGCACATTCTCCGATCTGGAGAACTGGTGAACCGGAGAAACGGAGAAACGGAGAACCGGAGACCTACCTGGACTTTTACAATCATCTCTTTTTCTAAACTCAAGAAGATTTTAGACACTTTTTAAAGAAGAACTCTTGAACAAAGCAGGAAAAGACGGGTCACATGGCTCAGTGGACGGATGTGTCAGAAGAAGGGAGACCTTCATGAACCTTCATGAACCTCCGTTTTGTCTAAAGATGTTTGTTTTTTTTAAAGATCTGTACTTTGTAAAGTGATTTTTTCTTTGAGATGTTTTTCTTTGTTTTGTTTTTTAACTCTGGGTTCGTAGAGTTTTTCTTTGAGGGACCTCTGAGGAGCCGACGATAAAGGGAAAGACAAGCGGTGAATATTTCCTGCTGGGGGGAAACTTTCAGTGTCTGATCGGAGTTTCCTCAAAACTCCAAAATAAGAGTTAAATCTTTTCGGGGGTCTCCGTTAAAACTCTGGCAGTGATGATGTAAATGAAATACCAGTTCCCTCAAATGAACAAACAAAAAACAAACTTTATTTTTCTTATTTTCAGACGTATCGTCTAAATTTGAGGTTGGAGAAAAAAAAATTTGAGTTTTAAATTTGACTCTTTTTCAAAAAGAGAGAACTCATGTCGTTGTTTACCGCCGATCTTTTACCTTTACACCCTAAACAAACGAACAAACGTCATCCGTCACGTGGGCGGACGTCTCCGCCCGTCTGAGGCGAGGTGTTTTAGCGGCATGCTGCCTCCTGGATGTCCTCCAAAAATAAACACAACTGTATTATAACTCTTATTTTAACGAGCCCAAGAACAAATGCCACGCCACTTCCTGTAGAGCAGCGAGCACCGCCCACCCGTGACGTGCATGCGGGCACAGAACCTTCGCCGGGTGCGTGTTAAGACGGTGTTTACGCCTTTTGTTTACGAGACTCTGTTGAAAGTATAAATAGTTTACGGCGTACCTCACATCCCCCGCTTCCCGCTTCTTATTTAAAGAGCAAAAAAAACAAGCCGACAGAAAAAGTCCTCGGCGCCGAAACGCGTCCACAGCAGATTTTTGTAGAATATTTAAAAAAGGACGTGCTTGAAAATTGTTGATTTGTACATTCTGAGTAAGGTTTGGTTTTTTTGTTCACCCGCAGCAGCGGCGCGGCGGGTTTTAACTGGAACTTTTAATTCTTCTTCTTACGTCTCCTCGTCGCTTCTTTTGGTTTTCGCCACACAAAGACTTGAAATGCTAATATATACACGGCATATATATATGAATTTATACGTATATATTTTTGTTTCTTTGCCATAAATTAATGTATAGATGAGAGAAGAGAGTCCTGCAAAGGATATTTTTGAATATTTTGTTATAGGGAATAATCCGAGGTCGTGATCGCCCCTCCTGCTGTCGTCGGGCAGGAATCTTTTAAGGATTTACTTTTTGCCAGGCTTTTGTTTTCTCCCCTCACACTTTGTTGTTGTTGTTGCTTTGGTGTCATTTCTGCTCTGCCTATAGTTGTAATTGCTGCTGTGTTTTGGGATATGTGTGTGTGTGTGTGTGTGTGAGTGTGTGAGAGTGTGTGTGTGCAAACATAGAATCTTTAGGTTAAATCCCATTTTCGGTTCATATTCTGACCTCACAGCACATCAAAGGCTCACAGGTCATTTTCAGGAGAAGCCCTTCCGATTGGCCCTCCGGCAGGAAGGCGGGGCTTTTTTTTGCTGTCAATCAAACTCCCGACTGGATGATTTTTTCACTCCTAATATCCCAGACTGTTTGAATTAAACAGAACAAGCTTATTCTGTTCTACTCTGTCTGCTCTGTCAGCTCAGCGGGTCTTTTCTTCTCATTCTATTTTTTTTTTATTATTATAATCTTTCCCCCGTCTTAAAAGAACCGTCACATAAACCAAAAGCTGAAAACTGACAATTCCTCTTTTTCATTTCTTTTTTTTGGCACAACTGAACTCCTCATATTCTTAACCGTACGTCAGTATTAATCTTCTGTATGGACGATTGGAATTCTACAAAAAGCAGAAGTTCAAGGATATCGTCTGTATAAATCGGCTTTTTTTGTGTGTGTGTGTGAAAAGGTTGTGAATTATTTTTTTTTTGAGTGTTACTCTCAGCACAGCATCTAAAGTCTCCGTTCCTCACTTTTCCACCACGAGATGCTCCATTTCTATTTATTCCTCCCTCGCCTGCTCGAACGCCGTTCCCGCGCATCTGACTCTTGAGCTGGTGGTGATTTAGCCCCGCCCCTTTCCTCCCGCCATCCTCCCCCGGAATGCAATAAGAGAGACGTGAATGTGTTTTATGTCTTTTTCTGGTATTACAGCAGAAATGCACAACAATAAGCTTAAACGTGGTGAGTGTGCTGCACAAAGAGGCGTTAACTCGGCCCGCCGCGTCAGATCTCTGCTTCCGTCTCACACTTGTCGTCGTAGCTGTCGTCAACTTATGTCTTTTAGAAAGACAACATGATTTTGCTCATATGCTTTTTACGTATTTTTTACGAGCGATTGTAAATAGTTGTTCTATTTTTGTTGAAGAGAATGTTTAAAATGGAAAAAAAAACACTTTTATTTCTCCGAGTCTACTGATATGAATTTGGACCATGAATAAAATGTTAAGCAGAAATGACTTTTGTGTCTTTATGTTTTGGGATTTGTGTCTTTTTAAGACCCCGGGGTTATTCTTGTGTGTCTCTTCTTTAAAACCCACCAACCTCTTAAAGGTGAGATCTTTTTACAGAAAACTCAATCTAGCGGTTGTTTGAATTTCAGGGTTTTTTTTAAACTAGAGTAAAAAAAGTCAACTGTTTTTGGAAAAGTGAGGTTGTATGTTCTCATCAGGCCCTCTGACTTCACCCCACAGTCAGAAACACACCTGCTAAAACTAAAGTGAGGACTCTAGATTTACCACAGGTGTGAGTAGTTACCAGGGAGTCAGCTGGGATTGGTTCCAGCCCCTCTGTACAGAATCATCAGCTGTAGGACATGGATGGATGAACATGCGGTTTTTGGCATCAGAAACGAGGACGATAACAGGAAACACCGTCAAAGACTACAGACGTCTTCTTCTTTACCAGCTACATCCTGGTCACACAGGAAACCGTCGATCCCTCCAGAAGTTGGACCTTCAAGAATGAAGGTAAGCAAACATTCGCTGTCGCCTCGCTTCCCCCCACAGTCCAAAAACACGCATAACAGGTGCCAAGATGTGGGTGTGGCTAAGATGAAGTGGGGCCCTGTCCAGGGTGCGCTGGACTGGGCTGCGACCCTCTCCCAACCTGCACAGGGTGAAGGGGTGACAGAAAAAGAACTGCTTCTACAAGAATCAGCGTTCTTTCAGAGTTGGATGGATGTCAGTCCGATGGAGGCGGGTCTTGGTGATCCTGGGGTGGGGGTGGTGGAGGAGAGGTGTGGGTGGGTCCCGTGTTGACTAGCATGTTCAAAGAGCCGGCCTTTTCTACTTGAGAGAGAATATTCCTGCGCGATGAGACGAGTTTAGCTCCGAGTGGGAAATTACACACAACCTCAATTATACATCACTAAGGGCGAAAGAGGAGGAAATGTAGAAAACGCCAGGGTCGTGTGTGTGTGTGTGTGTGTGTCTGTGTGTGTGTCCTCTGTTTTGACTTTGAAGTTGGGACTCTGTCAGGAGTGGAAGCCGAGAGCAGAAGGAGGGAAAACGGAGACTTTACCACCTGAGGGTTTTAAGAACACATGAGGCTCAGCGTTTTAGAATATTCATGTCTAAATGAAAATGTAGGCAAAGCAAAAGAACAAAAAACTTCTGTCTATTGCCCTTGAGTGTTTACAAGTTTGTATTTGTTTGTTTGTACCTTCCTCCTGTATCGACTCAGAAACAAGTCTGAAAAACCTTCTGGTTCCATTTGGACACGTTCTTCATTAAAAAAGGAAGTACTACACTTCCCATGATGCAACACATTTGCTATGTCTACGCTAGAACCTTCAACATAGGCGCTACTCTTTCTCGACCTTCAGGTCTCATTTGGTGCAGGAAGGGTCAAAGGTCAGTCAGTGATGAACTATGCTGTCTGAGCACAGGTGAGTCACCTTCATCTTCCTCCCCTCCTCTGCCTCGTCTCACATGCAGCCAGTTTTTTTTCTTTTTAACAGAACCAGAAATGTTCTTTTATTTATTTATTTTATTTCGAAGTGTCATAGACTTCATGAAGAAGTGGTGGAAAGATCTTTGTATTTTTCATTTAATTGGCTCTCTGGGACCACTAAACCGACCCCTTTAGGACCCTTTGTGTTGTGAAGTTGAGGTGACGTCCTCCAGGGTCACTCTGGCCATTTGTCACCCGTCCTCAAGGCGTCTCGCAGCTTGTAAAGAGGTTGAGGTCATCGTCCTTGCAAGATTCTGTCCTCAAAGCTGTCAGCGCTGCAGCCCAGATGAATGACCTGACAAGCCCAGAATGTAACCTAGTGTTTGAACAGAAACCCCCCCATAATCGACCTTTCACCCTCCTTTGCTCTTGTCTCTTAAAGATGACGACCTCTTGTGTGAGTTTGGCTTGATTTGCTTTCATTTGCTGCCATTGTTTGATTGAATTTAATCGAAAATAAAAGCCTTAATGAGTGACTATTTTTGGTCTGATATAAAATTCAAGGATAACCAAAGTGTTGCTTTCAGAACATATCACTACGTGACATTTTTTCCTGAGATTAAAGTCAGAATCCTGAGTTTTAAGTCAGAATTCTGAGATTAAAGTCAGAATTCCATTATGCATGCAATATTGTTCACCACAATAATAAGTTTTTTTTTTTTTTTTTCAACACAATCCGGCTTATTCTACTGTCTTTTTCAGATCCTGACATTTATTCTGTCACTTAATCTGAAGATAATGTGTTAGCTGTAAATAAACAAAAACATAAAACACAACCCATTAGATAGTGTATGGGTTTGCTGTGCTGCGGTTCCACTAATGACCAGAGGGGGGCAGTGCTGCACCGGAAGAGCTGCAGCACATCTTTCTGCTGCCTCTCATCCGTCAGGCATTAGGCAGGATTTGTGGAAGAAGACTATTTGGGGAGAATATTTCCCCCCAGAGATTTTCCGTCCTATTAAGGTGCAAATTACCAACATGTTGTTGGTGTTTGAACAATGCCATCCTGTCTTTGTGGAGGTAATGATTATATCTGTCTCAATTGTCTTTGCCCTGAGTGCAGAAGTCTCCTCACATCCTTAACTAGTGATGTCTGCTCCTGGAGGGGGAGGGGGGCAACACCACTCCTTACTGAGATTTAATTGTTGTTTTAAATGGCTGGTTACCTCTCTCTCTCTCTCTCTCTCTCCCTCCCTCTCTCTCCCATTCTCTCTCCCTCCCTCTCTCTCCCATTCCCTCTCTCTCTCCCTCCCTCTCTCTCTCTCCCTCCCTCTCTCTCCCATTCTCTCTCTCTCCCTTCCTCTCTCTCCCATTCTCTCGGTCTCTCCCTCCCTTTCTCTCTCTCTCCCTCCCTCTCTCTCTCCCTCTGTCTCTCTCTTTGGGTGTGTGTGTGACTTCACTTGGTGTGTGTTTTTGTGTACGCATGAATTAGCGTCACTTTGGATGAAGGTGATGTATTTAAAGTTTAATGTTTTGTATTGTGTTTTGTGAAAGAGAGAGCGTGAGAGACAGGAAGTTCAATCTAACCTCCTGAAGCTGCACATAAGGACTTATCATCTTCATCGTCATCAGTGTCAATCATTATCATCATCAACACAAATGATCATCACCATCGTCATCATCACCACCCAATATCGTCATCATCACAACCCATCATCACCATCATCACCACACCTCACCATCATCATCACCACGACTATTCACCATCATCATCATCATCGCCATGATCATCGTCGCCGAACATCATCCCCATTATCATCACCACACATCACCATCATCACCACCACACATCATCACCACCGGACTAGGGGTGTGTGTGTGTGTGTGTGTGTGTGTGGATAAATGTGTTCACATGTTTCAGGGAGAGAAACTCCGGCGAGGAGAGCAGCTACGGTTGAGGGAGTAAAGTAGCTGGACGCCACTTTCCCAATAATGAGTGTGGGTCCAGTGGTTCAGAGGAGGGGGGGAGGTCAAGACTTTGAAAGGAACTATCGACCACCGTCACCCCTCGCCTCTGCGCGCACACACACACACACACACACACACACGTAACACCTTTTAGAGGAGCTCGGTGGAGAGTGGTGAAAGGAAGCGGGGATGCTGGAAGGGAAGTGTTAAAGACGGGGGAGGAGAGAGGAGGTGGAGGAGGTGAAGGAGAGAGGAGGTGAAGGAGAGAGGAGGTGATGTGTGTAACATCATATTTAAGTTTCAAACGCGCCTCCTGATGGGAGTTGCATCAACCGACCAGCTTTTCTCTGCAAGCCTCTGCAACCTTCAGTTACCAGGGAGACAAAGAGTAATTAAAGATGTCGATGGAAGTACTCGAGTACTTAGAAGATACGCACCAGGTACCCACTCAAAGATTTTATTCATTGATATGTGAGTTTTGTCTTGACTTCACGGGGGAGAGAGTGAGAGGGAGGGAGTGAGAGAGAGAGAGGGAGGGATGGAGTGAGAGAGAGAGGGAGAGAGAGAGGGAGGGAGAGAGAGAGAGAGAGGGGGAGAGAGGGTGACAAAGAGAGGGAGGGAGAGAGAGACAGAGGGGGGGAGAGAGAGGATGAAAGGTGAAAAGGAGAACCTGAGAGTGCGTCAGAGGGAAAAGTTAAATACCCCCCGCTGTGGAAGGGCTGCGTAGGAATGGATGAGAAAGGTGATGGGGGGTCCTTAGTAGGAGGCCCCTCCTTTGAACTAGATGTCGGCAGAGAGAAGGAGCGAGAGGAGGGGGTGTTGGGGGCCATCATCTCGGCTCAGATCAGAATGCAGCAAAGTAGATTAAAGAGGGAGTGATCACAACAGAGAGAGAGAGAGCGGGGGGGGGTGGAAGGTGGTGGTGTTGACTCTCAGCAGCACCAGAGAGGAGGGTGGAGAGGACGCTGAAGGTCGGACCTCCCTCTGTGCCTCTGAGCTGCAGCCGCTTCTTTGATGCTGCACTTCATTTAGCTCCGCCCCAGGAGGTCCTCCCAGTCTGATGGACGCCGTTAGTTTATGGGACGTATGAATTACGGTTCCAACGTGTCGACGTTCACCTGTAGTGACGTCTTGATTCACGGTCCAGGGATTAATGCAGAGATTTATAATTCTAACTTCTTCTTTACTTCTTACTTCTTATATCCCCGAAAAGTTGGCGTCATTATGGAATCGATATCGCCGCCGCCGCAGATCCTCCGTGTTCACGCCATAACTCCAAAACAGTGACATCGATCTTTTTCCAATTTTAGACCCACATAGACTTTAGTACGAGGAAGAGACTGAGTTTGGGAAAGATCCGTGATCCGATCTCTGTCACTAGGGGGAGCTCTATCTCCAAAATTCTCACGTAGTAATTCCCCAACTGTTGGTCCAATTTGGTCCAAAACTGGTGCCGATGATTTGACCTGAGCGGATCTCTCTTCTCTACTTTGTGTTCAGATTTGACTTTTTTTGAGCTTTTTACTAAAAACAAAGTTTTTTTTTCTAATTGTGGATCAAAATTAAGTCCGATTTCTGACACTAGGGGGCGCTTGATCGTCAAAAGTGTTTGGGCCATAGAATTCTTAAGAATTGTTCTGATTTAGTCCAAATCTGGTGCGGATGAATCAACGTGTGGAGATCAATCAGTTCAATCACTTGTACAATGCAGGGGATTGGGGGTCATACACCGCACACACTGAGCACTCTGAAATAGTGTTCAGTGTGTTTATGTTCCTCCAGTGAGGATGATGAGTGAGGATGAATGAATGAGGTCGTGTCTCTTCATGTCAGCTGGGATAGGCTCCAGCCCCCACAACCCTTCAGAGGGTAGGTGGTAATGGATTTTGAGGCTAGTGGGTTTTTTGACTTTGTGTGTGAAATAGTTCATAAGGTGTTTTTTAAAAAGGTCTTAAATTTGACTCCTAGAATCTGGAAAATAAACGACAACAGCAGAAGTTAAAAAAATAAAACATGTTAGAAAAGTTAGTTTTTAATCGAACGAGACATTTTTGATGCTGATTTCATGCCTCTTCATCTTCATCTGTCTCTCTCTGAGTAAGTGTGTGTGTTTGTGTGTTTGTAATTGTGTATATATGTGTATTCATGTATAGGCGTGTTTGTGTGTGAGTGTGTGTGTGTGTGCGCGCATGGGTATACGTGTATATGGGTGTGTGTGTGCATGAGTGTATATGTGTATACTGTATGTGTGTATACTGTATGTGTGTGTGAGTATGTTTGTTTGTGTGTGTGTAATTGTGTTTATAAGTGTATTCATGTATAGGTGTGTTTGTGTGTGACATGTGTGTGTGTATATGTGTATACTGTATGTGTGTATACTGTATGTGTGTGTATATGTGTATTTGTATATACTGTATGTGTGTGTATGTGTATACTGTATGTGTGTGAGTATGTTTGTTTGTGTGTGTGTAATTGTGTTTATAAGTGTATTCATGTATAGGTGTGTTTGTGTGTGACATGTGTGCGTGTATATGTGTATACTGTATGTGTGTATGTGTGTATACTGTATGTGTGTGTATATGTGTATACTGTATGTGTGTATGTGTGTGTGATTATGTTTGTTTGTGTGTGTGTAATTGTGTGTATAAGTGTATTCATGTATAGGTGTGTGTGTGACATGTGTGAGTGTATATGTGTGTGTTTGTGTAGAATTGTGTTGTTGAAGACGGTGCCTCGTCTTCATCCCTGAGTGTTGCAGAGGAAGAGGGAATAATGTGCAGAATCCCATCAGCGGAGTCTAGGACATCTTCAGTGCGCCGCCTCTGACTGAAACGCCGTTGTTTGTTTCAGACGGCGGCGGCTGTGGTTATTGTGAGTCATACATGTGTGTGTGACGGTCTACGAGTGTACGTGAGTGTGCGTGAGTGTACGTAAGTGTGCGTGAGTGTACGTAAGTGTGCGTAAGTGTGCGTGAGTGTACGTAAGTGTGCGTGAGTGTACGTGAGTGTACGTGAGTGTGCGTAAGTGTGCGTGAGTGTACGTGAGTGTACGTAAGTGTGCGTAAGTGTGCGTGAGTGTACGTAAGTGTGCGTGAGTGTACGTAAGTGTGCGTGAGTGTACGTAAGTGTGCGTGAGTGTACGTGAGTGTACGTAAGTGTGCGTAAGTGTGCGTGAGTGTACGTAAGTGTGCGTGAGTGTGCGTGAGTGTACGTAAGTGTGCGTGAGTGTACGTGAGTGTACGTAAGTGTGCGTAAGTGTGCGTGAGTGTACGTAAGTGTGCGTGAGTGTACTTAAGTGTGCGTAAGTGTACGTAAGTGTGCGTGAGTGTGCGTGAGTGTACGTAAGTGTGCGTGAGTGTGCGTGAGTGTGCGTGAGTGTGCGTGAGTGTACGTGAGTGTGCGTGAGTGTACGTAAGTGTGCGTGAGTGTACGTAAGTGTACGTAAGTGTGCGTGAGTGTACGTAAGTGTGCGTAAGTGTGCGTCCGTGAGTGGGTTCCAGTCCATCAGGCAGCAGTTAGTCCTGTCGGCGCCGCTTGTGGCTCCAGATTACTGTTGTGATTGATGCAGCCGTTCGCACGCCGCGTCTCTCAGCTGTCCGCCAAAATGGATCGGCAATTCCCTTGATGCCATTTCTTCCTTCCGTTTGCTGCTTCTGCCGAATCTCTGCTGGTTGGACTAAACTGGCAGTTTGAAGACTCTGACTTGAGCTCTTAGAAACTTCAGTACAATTTGACACCAGAATAGACCTTAGAGCGAGGAAGAACTGGATTGATTTTTGAGAGAAGTCGTTTTGTTTTCCAACACTGAGGGGAGTTTTATCTCCAAAGGAGTTCTAGCCGTAAATCTCAACCGTGGGTCCGGTTTAGTTTATGTTGGGTTTATATGGCTAAAATTCTTTCCCCTCATTTGTAAGTTAATCTCCTTTTTTATTCCATAAACAACAACATATATCAATATTTTTGGCGCCAGTGTAGCTTTTGTTTAAACCTTTAATGTTCAAATCAAGAAAGAAAGAAAGAAAAAATTAGAATAAAAAATTATTCGTTTCATGTTTAAAGATAAAGCAAGTTTTTAGAAAATATTAGGACTATTAGGAAATGAAGGATTTTCTCTATAGTCATTATTTATGCCTCCTCCACAGTGGCCCCTTTGACCTGTGGTGTCCCTCAGGGCTCCGTCCTTGGCTCCTTGCTCTTTAGCATATTAAAGGGTTAATGACAATAATTGAAAATGTCCTTTTTCAGTGACTCAGAGATGAACTCTTCACATTTGAGAAGTGGTCGGTTTGACTTCCCAGGACTTTCAACGACCTTGTTTGTCAGATTTGAGAGACCGGTGTCCAAACACCGTCTGGACCTCCTTGAAGAACTCTCTCGGGAGGTGGTGGAGATGTTGCTGTTTGGCAAATGAAAAGTCTTTCCAAGACATTTAAAGGGGTTTTGACACATGGTGGCGCCGTGAGTGTGTGAGCGGTCACGCTATGTTTATCATAAACTACTTAAGAATGATGTAATTTATGTTGTTCATGTAACATCTTCATCAGCAGATGTGCTGTATGGCGTGCGGTGGTGCCACATGTTCTGGACCAGCAGGTTGCAGCCTACAACTGTCCTTGCGGCAGTGAGAGTGTCGGGTCGAGCCCCTCAGGAGGGGGGGTGACAGCTCATAGGTGCCATGTGCTCACCTGTGATAAAGCGGGTCCATTATGGCCTCTAGCATAGTGGGCAGAAGGACCAGCATCATGGACCCCCAGCATGGGCCTGTGTTTCTGGTGCTGCGGAAACACAGGGGAGAGCAAGGCACAGGGGTTGTTTTTGTGTAGAACTGTACAGATTCTGTTATTGAGCCCGTCTCAAGCTGCAGGTTTGTTCTGTAGCAGCATGAAATAATGGATGTTCCACTTTGCTCCTTCCGTGTCCCTCAGACTCGACGGTTCATCTGGAGCTGTTTGTCTAAATGAGGCCTCAATTTAAGAATACATAAATCTGACAGGGGAAAATTACGGGAAATTACTCCCTCTTGTGGTGAGTTTGGTTAATGACGTATGAATGTTGTTAGAAACAAAAAACTGGATCTGGAGACGAGCGCAAAAATACGACGAGAACTTTGAGGACAGCCTGACGCTGGAGCAAAACCTCAATTTGAATGGATGAAGCTTCATGTGCTTGATACTCTGTGAGAGAGAGAGAGAGAGAGAGAGAGAGAGAAAGAGTCTGTAATAATTTCGATGCAGCATATTTCCCCTCAAGCGGACGAAGGCTGTTGATCTATAATTTTCTGCCATCTGAAGTCTCCGCTCCTCTTCCTCACACTGATGGACTCTTTGATGCGACTCTCTTCACTGGATCCGTCTCATTCCTTTTTTTCCGTCTCCTGTGACGGCGGAGGGAATCTTTTTGGAAAAGGTGTCGGATGATTGACGTCTGTGTGCGTAGAACGAAAGCCTGCTGGAGGTTATTATGGAAAGAAAGTTTTTCATGTTTCCTGGTCACTCAATTATTCTTAGAGCGTCACAAATATAACGTATTATATTATTATGGTGTTGTGGAATCATCATTGCTGCTGCAGCAGATCCTTTTGTTTTAAGGCCATAACTCAAAAACCATTTGAAGTAGGATTTTCCTATTTTATTCCCTCATAGACCTTGTTGCAAGGAAGAACTGGAGTGATTTTGTGAAAGGTTGGATGCATGTTTCCACCACCAGGGGGATTTTTCGAGTCATAATTTTTCAACTTTTTGATTCAGTACAAATTTGGTGGTTATGAATCGACTGGAGGAGATCTATCTCTATGGATCTATCTTGCTTTTATTTTTCCACTCTAATATTTTACATAAATTTTATTTGTCATTTTATAATTTCAATCCCAGCGAAGCTGTTTTGCGAAAAACAGTTTTTTGACTGTTTAACTTTGTCCGATCATCATCACCACCACCCATCATCATCATCTTCATCACCGTCATCACAACACATCATCATTACCACTGTCAACACATCATCATCGTCAACGTCAACACCACACATCATCATCAACATCAACATCGTCACCACACATCATCATCATCATCACCAGTTTCTTGTCAGTATCTTCCAAACCATTTATCTTCATCATTGAGTCACTGCAGGATGTGATCCTAGAGCAGACTGCTGACCTGTGAATATGGGATGTGATCCTAGAGCAGACTGCTGACCTGTGAATATGGGATTTGATCCTAGAGCAGACTGCTGACCTGTGAATATGGGATGTGATCCTAGAGCAGACTGCTGACCTGTGAATATGGGATGTGACACATGTGGTACATGCACCACCACTCTGAACACATCCAGTGTTTAAATTGAAATCCGACGGTCTGGTTCAGGTTTTAATCCCGTCCTCGGTGGAACAAACACTGTTTTCTGTTTTCAGGGTTTCTTGACTGAGTTTTTCTCACTTCTCTTGAACGGAAGGTTGTTTTTTATGGAGGACACTTCAGCAGCACTGCTTGAATTATCATCTGCTGCAAAACAAATATATATTCTAACCTTCAGCCGCAGGATCGGGGCTCTGCCATCGCTCCTCCTTCAGCTCAAGCCTCCTTCACCTCCTTCCCTCTTCTCCACGGATCCTTCTTCACTCAGAACCTCAGAATTCCCAGACAGGAACAGACCCCGACCTCCAGAAAAGCTCGAGCTCCTATCGGTTTAACCTTTACTTGAAATGGTCCGATCGATGATGGCCGATGCTGTTCATTAATTGGCCCCGCGTTCAAGTCCTCCGCAGATTCATTCGTCCTTCTCTAGTATTAAGAAAGTAGATTTTTATTGGAATCTTTAAATGTGTCGTCGTTCTGGTGCAAAACAACAACAACAACAACAACAAGTACACACAGAAGCTGACTTCTCTCCATCGACGACCGATTTGAAGGTCTTATTTGACATTTCCGAGAAATCCATATTTTCTTCCTGTGTGGCATTTGCAAGCGGTTCATAATTTGATATGGTGGCAGATTTAATGGTTTTGACCAAAGTGTACGAGAGAGAGTTGAACCGCTGATCCGGACTGTTGGACCTTCCAGATAACACCTGCTGATTACATGAAACGCAAAGATGCTTCCAAAGAAACCTTTGTGGCCTTTAAGACTGAGTCACGAAGAAAATACCAGAAAAACCACCGGGCCGTGAAGAGAGGAAATTAATCGGTGACCTTGCGTTGAAAAGGTCGAGGCCTTGTCGGACCCGAGGCGTATTGAAACGACCCGACAGTCTTGTTATAAATGGAACGTGGGCCACTCGGCACACGGGTCCGAAAATAAGCAATCGATGTTCTGCATTGGGGAGAAGTCGTTAGAGAAGCCCAGAGTGGATGCTGAAGTGAAATGATGATGCGATCGTGGGCGTTATTTAACACGTGTTCTTTAATTTCATTCCAAAAGGATGCTAGTAATCAGGGAGCGATTATTTCCACAGTTTAAAGCCACATAGACTTTAGCGCGAGGAAGAAGTTGATGGAATTTGGGAAAGTTCAGTTACAAACTTCCACCACTAGAGGGAGCTTTATTTCCAAAATGTTTCGGCCATAATTTCTCCACCGTTGGTCCAATTAAGTCCAAATTTGATAAAAAATGTGGTGAAAATCTTGTACTTTACACTAATATTTCATCTTTAACACACTAGTGGGATTTCTTTTTACAAAACAGATTTCTTTGGACATAACTTAACGGTAAAGTTGAGGAGTTTAGTCCTTGAGTATAGCTTGTACAACACAGGGGATTGGGGACATTTCAGGGATACGGCTTTTTCCATTTTGCTTAAAGGCCAAAATTTCACCTACATGCATCCCCTCAAAAAACAAAATCAAAGGAAATTCCACACATTTTTCAGGTTTTAATACCCATAAAAGTGTGGATTCATAAGTTCCTTCAGTTTGATTGTTTATATTTTTAGTCATATTTGAACATGTTTGGTGATTTTCCTAACATTCATCTATGATGTAAGTTTTTCAAAATATAAATATATTGTTTTTGAAGTGCTGTTATTTGTTGATACGTCGTTTACTGCCATCGTCTTCATCATCAGAAAAATAAAATAAACAATGAGAAAAATTTTATTACAATAAATAAAGAAAATAAAGCATAAAAAAATGATTGAAAATTTCCTGAGAATTTTTATCTACAATATATATTGAAAGAAATTAAATAAAAAAAGAACGTGTGTCTGTGGGTGAACTCTGCTTAAAGGTCATCAGGTCAGACTTTGCCGCTTCCAGAACCTTCGTTCTGCCAATTAGGAGAGAGATGCTGGAAGAATGTGGACGCTTTAGAAAAAAACACAGGATGGAAGAGGGAAAAGAGCGAGACCCTCCGAGAGGAGGTGAAGGATGCAGGGAAGGAGAAGCTGCTTCAGGGCGAAGAGTCGACCCTCACGGGGGAGAATCACAGCTGAACAGGAAGTGCAGTTTAGTTGACCCTTGCTTTGGGGCATTCCCCTCGCCCTCAGAGGAACGCTACACCGAACCACTCACATACGTATCACCAAAGTTTTAGAGTTTGACACCCCCTGTTAGGCCCCCCCACCCTGTGTCACCTGCATTATTGAACTACAGCTGTCGCTGCAAACGCAGGAGGCGGGCCAAGATCAAAGCGCTGTCAGTCAGACGGCGACAGATGGAGAGGCCCCGCTGAACTAGGAAGAACCAGATCGCAGCACTGAAAATTACTTTTTTGGCAAAGAGTCGGAAAAGTTTTCCTCATCCATTTTTTTTTTTTTCCGATTAAAGGAACAATCCACCAAAAGTCAGAACCAGAAGTGGATCAAATAGACATTACTGTTTGGTTTAGATATCAAAATTAGACGTGTTGGAGACAAAGTCAGAGAGGACAGATTGAGGTGGTTCTGACCCGTGAAGAGGAGGGATAGTGGATCTACTGGTAGAAAGATGAAGGAGATGGAACTAAAGCATAAGTCTAAAGTCATGTTCCATCTGAATCCACCAACCCAGATGATGCTATTGGGTTTATACTTACTGTCACGGCTACATCTCGTAGTCTCGTATGAAACAAACGTCTGTTGGAGATAGTTCATGAAATCAATTCAGTATTTCCATTTTAAAAATCCCTCTAAAGGTTCTTTAGCTCCATGTTTGTGTAAGAGGTTATTTTGGTATGACCTGATCTCCTGATCGCCCGTCGGATGGGAGAAGTTTGGATTCCCGTCCCGTCTGAACTTGGACGTAGGTCGTGTTGACAGGTCCGTGAATGATGGGCGGCGTTCAGACTATAATTTGACTTTGACTGACCTTTAAGGAATGAAAAATCAAACTCTCCTCATTTAACATTTCAATATTCTCTGTATGACAGTCTGGTGCAACAAGAAAAGATGGAGGAAGAATTAAAACTGCAAAGTTCTCCTTCTCTTCTACGGCACCTTAGAGGTGCCACGGTTTCCAGGAACCCCGACATTCTGATTAAAATGGTTTTAAAAGCCCTATAAGAATGAAACACCTTGTTTTTTGATTAAAAAAACAAACAAAACCGAAATGGATTTAATTTGGCTGCAGAGACGTTTGTACGTAAAAATGTTCTTAAATCAAGTAAAAAAAACAAAACATGAATATAAATCTTTGAATAAACTTAAAAAACAACATGAAAGTATTTCCATGTTAGTAATCTTAGTTATCTTAATCTTAGTTAGTTACATGGATTATTTCAACTTTATTTATTGGGGATTATTTAACTTAACTGAATAAGGTCCAACTTATTTTAATAAAGTTGACAGAATGAAGTCACATGGTTTAGGTTCAAATAGGGGTTGACTGCAGTTGTCAAGGTGACTTCATATGGTTAGTTTAACTAATTTTATACTAGTAAAATTACCAAACTAAGAGAGTTGTTTAGTGCAGAAAAAGCCCGGCTTAATCATGTGAGGGAATCAAATTGACGGAAAGTCGATCGGATCAGTTCATGTCAACTTTATTGAATCTTTGTTCTAAACTGTAAAAAGACATTGTTCTCTGGTCAAACACAATTAAATGAAGTATCATGGAGTCTAAGATTTAAGTTGGAGAGATTTGAAGGATATCAATGGATTTTATGCTTTTGGTGTCAAAACATGCAGTTTAAAAAGAAAATTGTGGATTAACTTTCGGAAATTACATTTAATTAAGTTGTAAATACTTTAATTTAATTGGGTCACCATTGGAAGTCTTTTTCTTTTTTAGTTTTAGATTTTAGATATTTATGCAGGTCAAATTATCGATTGTTTTTTCAAAGGAAGTTGAAGAAATTCCAAATCTGGACATTCTTTTTTTTGTTATTTCGTTTTTTTTGTTGGCTTTTTGGGGCCTAATCTGAAGAAAATGATTGTTCCAAATATAAACAGAAAAGCAAGTCTTGAAGTCTCTCAGTTCTAGACTTTCCATTCTGTCAAAAAATCTATTTTGCATACAGAGGAAGAAAGAGAGAGAGAGAGAGAGAGAGAGACTCTGATGGAGAGAAACCCCAGAGTTGTCTTCACGTTTGCTGAGGTTCTGTGTGGGCCACCTGCCAGCGCCTCACTCATCACGCCGTCTGACACTTGTCTGAAAGGACTTCCTCTCTGTCACCACCTTTGTCTTCCTCTCTGTCACCACCTTTGTCTTTCTTCACAAACTCCCTCACGCTCCATTATCTCACTCATATTCTCTCCCTGGCGCCCATTTACATTTTTCTTCCCGGGTACTCATCTTGGCGGGTTTTCACCAAAGGCGAATGAGACCGACTCTTCATCATTCCACTGCTGCTTCAACTCCGTATGCCGTACAGAAAAGGGGAGGAGTCACAATAACCAAGGTGAAAAGCGGACTCTGGGATAAGAGGTGGTTAATGTCTATGAAGCCCAATGTTAGAATGATAAATCAAACTAGATCCCAGGATTACCCAAAGCTGTGAGGTCACATCCTGTAAAAACTGACCCTTCTGTCCACAAAAATCTGAACTATTATGATGAAACAATATATATACATACAAATATATATTTATATATGTACTATATATATATATATTTCACATACTCTAATAGATCATATTACCATTATACTTTAATGAAAAACACAGTTTTTCGGACATCACACTTACATTTAGGAGTACAAACAATAAGGTAGGTTGCTCGTACAACGCAGGAGATTGGGGGCTTTCCTGGGATGGCATCGACCTAGATTTAGTGGATCTAGTCAGTGAATGGACTCAGAAGGTTAGGAGGAGATGACGCAGGACACCTACAGCAGGTAACAAACTACGCTGGAGGTAAAAGGGTGCGTTTGGGGAAAATACGTTTTTTTTGTGCTGCTGTGAAAGTTTTTTTCATTAACTTATCAGAATAGAATATGTTTCAGAAATCGTGTTTCAGCCTCAACAATGACTGATGGTGTAAAACCGCAGCCGGGACTCTTGGCCAGAAGCCAGCCTTCTGTTATTTTACATTTCCAAATAAAATGGATTTGAAGACATTATTTGGAGACCCTTATTCCGTGGGGTATAATTAGGATATTGCTGTTTCGGGCGGGCCTCACGTCTCCGCTCAGCTCCGGGCTTACATCAGCATGAATCTGAGCAGGGGGAGAAACTTCAATCCTGGCGAGATTTAATGAGATGCTCTTTAAAGGTTGTTAATGAGATAATATTTTTGACTTTAATTGGCTGCTAAAGTTCGGTTCCCGCATAGATTTTAAGGGTCGGCTGTCGTCGCAGCTCTGTGCCCGACTGCGAAGCGAGGAAATTGGCTTTGGAGTCGTTTTTCTCCATTAACTGTGAATCAATAGCGTTTCCATTGCATGCCAGAGAGAATAACCAACCAGCAGGTGCTTAGAAAAGGAGCGCCTGAAGCATGTCAGGAGGCGCGCGGTGACCAGCTAGTCCTCGCCGCCAAACAAATCTCTGTTGACAGCCTGACATGTGCTGGAAACGGAGAGGAGCGCGGCGATCCACTCCTGTAGGGGCTATTAATCAGCAGTTCCAGGATAGAAGACTGTTGACAAAGACTTTTGGTGCAGCTGCACCTTATTAGGAGTAAGGAGGCGAGTCCAACATAGGCTTGAATCCCTCTTCCTCTTCCTCCTCCTCCTCCGACTCCTTACTGCTGTGAAAACCTGACGGCTATTAAAAAAGCATCGGAGGAGAGACGCTGAAAAAACGCTGCATTCAAGGCTTACTTAAGAAAAACTGAGCGATTCTCAAAATATACGTAAACTAGAGGAAACGCTCGGAGCACAAACCTCCGCCGATGCACCGAGGTGGAAGTTCTCCTGATCAGAATGAATTAGAATCTAATCTGATTATCAGATTAGATTAGATATATAGTATATTTTATACACATATATATACACATATATATATGCATATGCCGCCCTTCTTGTATGGGCGACACGGTGGCGCAGTGGTTAGCGCTGCTGCCTCACAGCAAGAAGGTACCGGGTTCGAATCCAGGTCTGCCGGTCTTTCTGTGTGGAGTTTGCATGTTCTCCCTGTGTGTGCGTGGGTTTTCTCCGGGAACTCCGGTTTCCTCCCACAATCCAAAAACATGTGATGTAGGTGAATTGGTGACACAAAAAAGTTCCTGTAAGTGTGTGTGGTCATGTGTCTCTGTGTGTGTCTGCCCTGCGATGGCACACATAGAGACAATGTTAGCTGGGATAGGCTCCAACCCACATACATATCTACATATATGTGTGTAGATATATATACACACATATATGTGTGTGTATATATATGTGTATGTGTATGTATGTATGTATATATGTATATATGTGTGTAGATATACACACATATATACATATATATACACACATACACACATATATATACACACATATATGTGTGTATATATATACACACATATATACATATATATGTGTATGTATATATATACACACATATATACATATATATGTGTATGTATATATATACACACATATATACATATATATGTGTATGTATGTATATATGTATAGAGCCTCTTGTGAGTCCTATATGAAGTAGAATATGTTTCCATACATGATAAATCTCCTGGACTCCTCCTCTTCCCTGCAGAAACATCTTATCGTGATTAACATAATCACGATAAGATTAGATGATTTTACACACATCAACATAATTTTACAAGCAACTGTTATTTACTAACACTATATACTGACACTTTTTTTTATTTATTTATTTTAATTAATCTAAGAATATACAATATAACTGCTTTAAACTTTAAGTTCAGTCAAGTCTGGATCTACTGCTTCACACCTCACCCCGGATAAGTGGATATATGGAAGGAAAAGTAATGGACGGCTTTGACCTACCATCATCATCATCATCATCATCATCATCAGACATTAAAGCTGAAATCTGACGTGTTGTAGATTTGTGAAAGATTATTATGGTATGGAGAAAAGTTTGATGCTACGTGTGAGGATACAAATCAGCTGTGTCATGCAGTATTTCTGCTTGTTAGATTGTGACGATGCAGGAAGAAGAGGATCCATTTATGCTGACTCATGTTATTCTCCCGTTTGCTGTTGTTGGTCAGACTGTTTTTTCAGTCCCGTGTTTTTAACACCGTAGCGGCTAGCAGAAGACCCCCCTTCATGTCACACGTAATCCAGGGGAACCCACATATCCCAGACCTCATATTGGATCCGAGAAAAGTGCTGCTTGAAGTATTTTTACTCCCCCCCCACCCCTCCCAAACGAGCCCGCTTCAGAGTCCCACACTAATGAAAGTCCCTTCTTATCTGTCCTCATGAATTTTAATACAGACACACAGATTACATTTCTGTAGATACTGCAAAGCCAGAGGAAAGAAATTGCCAAGATTTGGATGTGGAAGGACACTTATTGTTTTCTATGAATATATCAGCCGACCTGGGGAGGGAATGACGCAAAATTAAATTCTTCCTCTGAAACAGAATAAGTGAAAAACCTCAAACTCCTTTTTTTTCCCTCCTCCCCAATAGAATTATGACTCTGCATTAAAACTTTGATCCTAGCATGTAGAGATGGGACTATTAACAGGGTGAAACTCTGATCAGAGCCCCTTTTATTCTGCTGGCCGACTCCGAGGAAGTTGATGACGTCATAATCAAGACAAGAGATTTAATTAGTAGAAGACAAGTTGAATCACATTTTTCAGACGCACCTTTTATTAAGACAAACTTAATCCGACACTTCATAGTTAATCATCCTGTGAACATAGTCATTTTAAAGGAGCTCAGTTTGGCAGTGCAGCTGAAGCTAGCGGGGGCTCGGAGTCGGTCACGTGACCGATGTGAGTTTGTATGCGGTCAAAATTTCCAAGAAAAAAAATAATTGGAATGAATCAATATCGCTATCGTAAATCCATCCATCCATGGATGGACTAATTTAGTACTCAGTAAGAAAAGTCCATTTTCTACCGCTTATCCAGGGCCGGGTCGCGGTGACAGCAGGCTTGGAAGGGATTTCCAGATATCCCTCTCCACAGCAACACTCTCCAGCTCATGTTGAGACATCCTCAGGCCAGATGTGAAAAACAGTCCCTCCAGTGGGTTCTGGGTCTGACTCGGGATCTCTTCCCATTATGTCATGCCTGAAAACCCTCCAAAGGGGGACATCCTGGAGGCGTCCTCGACAAATGTCCGAAACCATAAACCATCGGTCAGCGAGACTTCACAAAAAACTGTGATCAGAATCAGAATTCCCTTTAAATGGCCTCCTTGAAGCCACCGTGTCTGTGCCACCAACAGTGAGTTTTCCCACATTCTCCCACCACATCAAACGCTCCTCCTGGTTGTTATGCTGATGGGACGATGCCTATTTGTCTGGTTTGATATCCCCACAAGATCAGATGCTCTCAATTTCTTTTTTGGTGTCATAGCAGGAGGTCACCTTGTCCTTGAAGATGAAAACTTTGCTGCAGAGATGCAGGAGGGTGTCGAGAGAGAGATGCTGTTCTCTACATGTGGAAAGCAGCTCAGGGACCGGGGAGAGATCCTTCCTAACACGGCCATATATAACCAGGGAAATGACTGCCACTGAATCAGTGTCAGCCTGCAAACACGCAAACACACACGTAAACACACACACACACGCACGCACACACACACCCACGCACGTAAACACACACACACACACACGTAAACACACACACAAAGCCTCTTGTTTTTGTGTTTTTGCAAACGACATTAAAGAACCTTCTGGCCCTCCCATCTGTTCCCAGTTGACTTTTCCCCTCGACACACACAAGAAGAAGAAGAAGAAGAAGAAGAAGAAGAGCAGAGACGGTTTGAAACTTTGTTTCGTCTTGTGGAAATGTCCCCAATTTCCCAACGCTCAATTACTGACCCTGAGAGAAGGGGACAGAAAATTGCAAAGGAAGTCAGTGACACCTTCCCACCCCCCATCTAAGAGGAGGTTCAACTCATTTTCGATATTTTCACCCCCTATGGCGGAATGGCGTGTGTTGGAAATGCCCATATGGAGCAAAGGGGTGTGTGAGCGACACGATTTGTTATTTTTGTGTGTGTGTGTGTGTGTTGTGTGCCGCCCCCAACGCCATTTAGATTACTTTCACCTCAAGAGCCCCCGCACACTTGGTTGAGGCCATTGGGACATACTCTCTGGAGGGTGGATGTTTTCATTGGTCCATAAGCATATACTCTGTGTGTGTGTGTGTGTGTGTGTGAGTGAGTGAGTGTCTGTGTGTGTACTTGTGTGAGTGTGTGTGTGTGAGTGAGTGAATGAGTGTCTGTGTGTGTATTTGTGTGTGTGTTTCACTACCATGTGTAGTGATGAGGAGTGAGGGAGGCAGAGAGAAAAAAATGGTTCCGAGGATGAGGAAGAGAGAAGGCAATTCCTCAGTGATGGCAGGAACACCATAAAAACAGGATGACATAAGAGCCACGCATTCTGTCACCATGTGACATCTCCCAGAGAAAAAAATCTTTTTATATCTAGATACTACTACTGTTACTGTTTTACTACTACTACTGTTACTGTTACTACGACTGTTACTGTTTTACTATTACTACTACTTTTACTGTTACTGTTTTACAACTACTACTACTGTTTTACTGTTACTACGACTGTTACTGTTTTACTACTACTACTGTTACTGTTTTACTATTACTACTACTTTTACTGTTTTACTATTACTACGACTGTTACTGTTTTACTGTTACTACTACTGTTACTGTTTTACTGCTACGACTGTTACTGTTTTACTGTTACTACTACTACTACTGTTTTACTATTACTACTACTTTTACTGTTTTACTACTACGACTGTTACTGTTTTACTGTTACTACGACTGTAACTGTTTTACTCTTACTACTACGACTGTTACTGTTTTACTACTACTACTGTTACTGTTTTACTACGACTACTGGAGGCCGATGAGCGTCTGCTGGAGCTGAACGACCGACTGTAGCATCACGCTTTCACACCCCCACAAAATGTGAACTTCACTCAGAACACACGGTCTTCCCCTCCAAGGTCACGGGCGAAGCAATTCCAGCCTGTCAATCAAATCACATTTATTGAATAAAGTAATATTTTCTGTTTCGCTCATGCGGCTCTCACCTCCAGATGACACGAGTCCCCCGTCGGCTGTCAGCACAGAGGAGACGGCTGACTCTTAGATAAATTAGAATACTTCAAATTCAGAGTATTTTTATGCATCGCATCCTGTCATCATGTGTAGTGGCTGGATGTCCTCTGGGGAATGGGGGTTAACTCAGGTAGGCGGAGCCAAGAGCGGTTGACGGGATGACCGACACACACTTCCTGTTTATGTTGGGTCGCCTTTTTCCAGCCAGTGTTTGACTTCTCTTCTTACATGAAGGAAGGAAGGAAGGAAACAAGGAAGGAAGGAAGGAAACAAGGAAGGAAACAAGGAAGGAAGGAAGGAAGGAGCTCCAACAAACAGGTATCCTAAAGGTGAAGAAAAATGAAGACGTCCTATAGAATCTTATAGACATGTTGAAAAAAACCTTATATATATATATATATATAAACATTATATATATAAATATGTGTGTTTACATCTACAAACACACGTACTTATACACTCAATCCAAAATTCAGAAATAAAAAAAATACACATGTAAGTTAAAATACACGTATAAAGTGCATGCAAATAAAAAGATAAAAGAAAGAGTCCGATCTCCAATGGCATATGTGTGTATATATATATATATATATATATATATATTAAAATAGTCTAATAGTCTAAAATAGTTTAATATTACAATTATAGGAACACACGGTGTGTGTAGTCAGTTGAGTGAGTGGTTAGTGGCTGCTCTTACATTATATAAGAGCAGCCATATACATTTAATAATGTGTATAGAGATATTGTGTTTGTATTGGGTTAAAGTTTAATTAAACGTTCCCCGTTTCTCTGTTCGATTTGTAGAATCAAGGAGAATGGATTGCGTTTTTTATCTGCACTCATTAAATCCATTCTCCTCACAACCGATTGATCTTTTCACATTATCTAAATGGGAACAGATATTGACCTTTCTGCCGGCGTCGTTCAACGTGAAGCAGCGGCGTTTAGTCTGCTTTCCCCTCAGGATGGAGTGTGCTTAAAAGCATAATATCTCCGTCGGCCATGTTGAATGAACGTGTCACTGCCGCCGCTGCAGAAACATCAACGCGCGATAGATTCTCTCCATTCAGAGCCGGGAGGAACAAAAAGGAGGGACATCACCTCATCACTGATCATGCATTCATTCCAGGGGGACGCACGTGCGATTTATGGCGAGCACGAAGGGAGAGAAAACATTCCCTGCCAGGAATATTTATGTTGAGAATGAAGGCCAAGCAGTCGAAGCGATGACTCGTTGAATCATTTCGGATCGTTTGCCCGGCAAACAGCCAAAGTCTGAAAGCCAATTTCCATTCTTGTTGTATCAGACGCTGCTAGATGATCTCAGATAGAACAAACTGTGCTTCACATTTACAACCTCCTTCATTGATTCTCCTCCTCCTCCTCACATCAACAAACATGCAGGAGTTGTTATTCCACTGAAAAGTCAGGGATATTATGGGATTGTCATCCTCTTGTCTGTAGTTCCTTTTTCCGCGTTAACGCCACAACTCAAAAACTCTTTCATGGGTCGTTTCCCAATTTTATAATTTCCTCAGAACTTAATGCGAGGAAGAAGTGGATTCCTTTTGGGAAGAGTCGGCATATATCCGACACAAGGGGGTCTTCATCTCAAAGTTATTGTTATTGTCTATTGTTCCGATTTTTCCACATTTGGTGCAAATGACGCGACTCAAGGAGATTCTTTATCTCCTTATCCTTATATTATCTATGTATGATATATACATATATCATATACATACACACACACACACACAATATATGTATATGTGTGTATCTAGATATATAAATGATAACATTAGTCACAATTTAGAAATTTAGGTCTGAGTCCCCGAGTTTAAAGTCCAGAATTCAGACTTAAAATTCAAAAGTGCTGAGAATTAAATCTAAATTCTGCGAGTAAAGTCGAATTCCCAGAAAATGATAATCCAGCCCTGGTCTGAGAATAAGGTCAGAATTGTCAGTTTTAAGTCAAAAAGCAAAAATTAAAAAAATAAATAAATAATTTTCCACATAGACTAATGTGGCCTTAATCCTCTTCTTAATATTTTCGGCACCAGACTCTCTGTGTGTTTGACTCTGGAGATAAATACAAGAAACATCACTTTGTACTTAAGGTTGTTTTATCTCACAAGCACCCAGTGATGGTTAGCTGCGTTCAAAAACGCCACTCCGGAGGAGCAGGGAACAAGATGCCTGTAAAATGTGTGCGGATGCACTTCTCTCAGCGAGTGTCAGTCAGAGCCGGTCTATGATCCGACTTCCTGACCTGTCCGTCACACACATTATGGCGATTACAGGGCGCTTCAGGGAGGGTAAGGTGAAAGCAACAACACTCCTGTCTCATCCGAAAATGGGAGGGAGGCGTCAATGAAACAGGACCCTGTGATTATTTAGTTAATGGCAATGGCTTTTTAATCTTTGCTAATGGAGTTCCCGCTAACATAAGCACTCAGAGGGAGGAAGTCCACCACACTCTATCTACCAACTCCCACTATCAATACCTCCATCAATTCCAGATACCCAGCATCTTGCCGTTGATTGTCTCTTTTTCCCTTTCTTGATTTTCCTTCTGCTGCCTTAGACAACAATGGGAACTGAAAAAGAGGCCCTGATATTTTTAACATGGAGCTTTTAGGGCTTTTTAAGAAGTAAACACAGCGGGACCCAAGGGCAATCTGGTGCTGCTGCTGCTGTGGCTATTTAAAGGGAAAGTAAATGATTCAAGGGACGGCAGGTGAGCCGAACATCTTCAGCTTTTACAACCAATGGCCTGTTTATGATTGTTTATTAATGGAAAGAAAGACGATATTCACCATAATCTTCCTTTTCCTGCGTATCTTGTCATTCTTCCACCTCTTCATCCCGAGTCTTCTGGAATGAAGGGCATCCTGTCCGGGTTTCTTCTTTCCTTCCCTGCTTCCATTTTCTGTCTCATCATATCTCCCTGCCTCTCCACCTGCTTGTCATCAGTTTTTGTCAACAGTCATGAGATTTGAAAGCTGTTTGCAGGAAGGAATTAACTGAATGGAAAAACCAAATAGTGTGAGCAGACACCAAAGCGGTCTTCTCCGTCTAACCTCCACATGGGTAGATCTCAAACTTAGCCCCAGTTCTCTGCTGCCGACTCCATGACCAAACTAACCAAACCAACTCTGGCTTTAACCTCGGCAACATGATTTCCCACGGGATTATTTGCACTTTCCCTCAAACCATCATGACTCCATTAAAAAAAATATCTTCCACCCTAAGCACATACGAGACCGACAGAGCTGCGTAGCAACTCGCCACACAATCAATGCAATCGTTTTTTATGATTGCCTGAGAAGGCCGGGAGAAAAACAGAGGAAACTGTTCAGAGTGGCAGAGCGCCGAGGATCTCTCAGGAATTCTCAAATAAGCAGTCAGTTGTATTTTTCTTCTTCGGTGTCGTCATGAAAGTCCTATCTACGGATTTTCAATAACTTTTCGCTGAAGTTTGTGAAGACTTACAGAAGACGTTACTGTAAAACTAAACCAAAAGACATAAAAGCATGTGTGACCTCTCTAAATGATGAAATAGGCATCCTCCCAAAATGTGAATTATTATAGTAAAATATGATATATGTATACCAAACTTATCTCCTCCAGTCGTTTATTATACACCAAATTTTGACTAAATCTTACCATTGGAGGAGAAATTACAGCCCGAAAACTTTCGGACATAAAGCGCCCCCTAGTGTCGTAAATATATAGATGATCTTTTGCCGAAATCAATCCAGTTCTTCTTCGAAATAAGATCTATGATGTTATAAAATTTGAAAATCATCCAAAAATTGGTTTTTGAGTAATGTCCGGAAAACTGGGTTTTTCCTTTAAAAATCTCCTCCTTGTTAGTAAAATATGAACTACTAGAGTAAAATATGGAATATAAAAGATAGATTTCCTCAGGTCAATTCATCCACACCAAGTTTGGACAAAATCGGACCAACGGTTGAATAATTCTGGCCCAAAAACTTTTGGAGAACAACCAAACTTTCCCCAAATAAATCCCGTTCTTCCTCGCACTGAGGTCTATGTGGGTGTATAACATGACAATGATATATTCTGTCATTTTTGAGTTATGTTGTCAACACAAATGATCTGCGACTGCCTAAATCTTCTCTTAGGACTACAGAGATGAAGTTTTGTAACATACCTGCATCCTCACGGCTCGTAGGAAATCTTTGATCTATGATCTATTTGAATAAAATTGAATTATATCATGTTGTGCAAAATATATGTATGTTTATATTCATGCCGTGATATTACTGTTAAACTGTTTCCATCTCCCTGATTCTGAGTTGAGTTCAACTGGGGGGAAATAACAAAGGCAGCGGTGGGAAGATCCCATCAGAGAGCGTCAGCACCTTATTCTTATTTGTTTCTTCTTCGTTTATTAATGGGTTCCAGACCACCCTTAATCACCTCCAGCAGTGCGTCTGACATTACGCACAATAATTCCAGGTATACGCGGCTATCTATTTTAATAATCCGATTAAATGCCTCTTGGCAGCTAAGTTGAATATCCTCGAGGAATCTATTTGATATGTGCTCAGAGTCCATATCTGTTGCATCATCTTGACTGCTGTAGCGAGATATTAGAAATCCATACACTCAAAATTTGATGTATGACCAGGCAGTGCTGGAATAGACTGCTTCGGCTTTGGTGTGTTGTAACACAATTTCTTTTCTGGTGGTTGTGGGGGGGGGCGGAGAAAAGAGAAAAATATTCATAGATTAAAAGGAAAAAAGAATCAAGAATAATCTACACATTCAGGATAGTTGAAAAGGTCACCTGCATTAGGGAGCTTAAGAAAGAGGCCATTACTCCTGACGAGGACAGATAGCATGAACTGCTGGCAGTTAAGTGGCTCAGGTGGCTTTGATATACTATGGCTGAAGGCAATTTGGCCAAAGTTTCCCCATGTATATGTCACCACGCTTTCACAGCTGGAGGGAATTCATCCCAGCATTTTCAATTTTTCATTGTAAGGATATTACCGAGATAAGAACACATGGCCAAGGATCATGTATGATCTATGTCATCCTGTGGAAAAGGCTGCAAGTGGATGACATTGAGATGAGTATCAAAGTCCATTCTTCAATCCTCTCCAACCCCATCTTTGTTTCGCATTAGCCTGGTGGAGAAGAGAGGGACAGAAAAAGAGAACTATTGCCGAAGTCTTTCCTCCCATCTTGGCTGTTTGTGGAAAAAAAAAATACTTTTCTCTTTCGAGGAACTCATTTGGACTTTTCCTGAAAAAACACCTTTTGGATAAATTCGCCTTTAAACCCTTTAATGTCCTGCTAAACTGTTTAGGTGAGTCCAGTTTGAGTCACTATTACATGTTGGAAAATGTGACTGAACCAGTTTATAGTTTGAATCATGTGGCAGCATGTATATCATAAGAGTAAGGGGCCAAGGATGGAGCCCTGGGGGACACCACAGCTCAAAGGGACCATCAAAGAGGAGGCATATACCATGGCTCTTTAGAAAGTCACATGACAGTTTGTTTTGTTTGTTTATTTTTATTTATATTTCAGCATGCGAGGACTCAATAAATCTTAAAACAAGCTTTTTCAAAAGTTTGACATGAAATACAAAATTTCATCATGAAATAATTTCATAATTCAGAGTTTGTTATTGTTTACTGTTTTAAAACATTCCTTTTATGGTTAATTTAGACTACGTAAGATGTTAAATGTCAAAAAAATAAATAAAATATGGAAAGAAATCATTTTTTTCATGGTTATATTTAACATTAAAGGGTTAATGTTTTGAAAATCAATACATTCATATGTATGATAAACCTTTACGCCCTAGTCAAAAGGGGGACATAAAAAATAGTAACTATTATACAAATAATGACGTTTAAGTAATCATATATCATATAATAGCTGAAAACCTAGCCAAATTGATGCGTTAAGTGAAATTTGGTTACGTAATGGTAAAAATACGTATGTCATAATTACGAAAGTATCTCGTACTAAAGAAATCTTTTCTCATAATTACGAGATAAAGTTTCGGAATACATTTTTTTAATTTGGTGAATGCGATGCGCTTATGTAGTAACCTTTCTCATGTGAATTCATTTTATTAATAATTTCCTCAATATGGCTCTTACTAGCTGTCCCTGAACACAACATGTCCAGTCAGGTGACTCTCTTCATCCAACCAAGTTAGCCATGCAGGCTGACCTGAATGACACTATAAAAACTACAAAAAAAAAAAGAAGCTGTGTCAGTGGTTTGGAGATGTTTTGGCTTCAGTGAAGATGGCATCGATCGAGACGACATCAAATGTTAAAACTGCAAAATCATCAAACAACAAAACAGTTGTGTAGTGCAGCTTTGAAGAGCATTAAAGAAAGAAGATGTGACATTGTACTTCACATTGTGAAGGATGAGGTTTCCATAGATAACATGTGTTTGTTTGAACATTGTGTGTTACTTTCTTGCGGCTGCAGCTTTTAGCCGGGAGAAGACGTCGCCAGGTGGCTTCAGACATTCCTTGGAAGTTTGGACCCTGAGCCACGACGTCTTCCAGCTGGCCGCTCTGCAGTGATGACCAGTCGCTCGCCATAATTCTCCTGGCTTCCAGCTCAACTCCTTCCCCCTGTTCCAAATCCAGACTCTCGCCTCCCTTCTGTTCCCAGAGCCACGTGCATCCTCCAAACGGACCTGTAGCCAACATCAGCGGGGGTTACCATCCTTTGGGCCTCATTCACCAATATCTGCCTTTAATTTTTTAATTTTTAATTTTTTTTCTTCTAGAGAAAATGTTAGCAAAGGTAAACACCTAGGCTGTAATCACCTTTGCTAACTGCCCATAAAAGGGCCACAGGACTACAGGTCTGGAGACACGGGCTTCCCCACAATTCTCAGTGTTGGACCTGCGCATCAGGGACCAAATCATTTATTAACAGCAGTAGAGGGTTTATATAATAACTTCCAACTGATGCAACCCTGGCAGCCAGTGCCTTCCCGCAGCAGTCCACCGTTCATGACACATATGCAGGTCCGGTTCAGGCGCCGCTGCACATCTGATCTCAGAATCTTCTCAGCATCAACACGGGTCACAACTTCTGACATAAACAAAGAAATAAATGGAAATGTGTGGAAGATAAAAATAAAAAGATACGCACTGAATGCTTTTGTGTTTGAAATGACAAGTTTTTGAATAATTATAGGCTGTAAATGTGGATTAGATGCAGTTATGTGGATTAGATGCAGTTACCGGACGTCACCACCAGGGGGGGCGTCGTGCATCAGAACCAGGTGCACGCGCTTCTTCTCATCAACACCGTTGATATGAAGAAAGCTGTTGTCCGTGTGTCCTTCACAAACTCTCACAACATTCCCCCTTTTCAGGTATGAAACACCCCGTGTACACAATATCTACTCATTTTGTGTGATGTATAAACACGTTACTCATGGAATGCAGCGTTTTTTGTCAGTTGTATGCTGTTTTAATTGAGTTGTTTACAACTTTGATGCCAAACGATCTCTGCTAGCTTAATTTGTTTGCTTGTTTACTGTGTTGCTAACGGCTCTATAAGAGTGAAATAGTTTACTTTAGATCTATATTATTTGTTGTATTATGTTGCTTGTTCATTGAATTTGGGGAAAGTGTGCAGCACGTCTGTATTTGTTGAAGTTTCTAGTTCTGAATAAGAATCAGTATAATTTAATATGAGGAAAACTCATACAATATTCACCTTTTCAGGGCTTTTACATAAACGTCATTTTTTAAAAACTATTTAATTACAACCGACCAGTTATTTGCTGTTAAACTTGAAAATATATATGATTATATTTTATTGTATTATACGTATTTCTCCCAAACAAGACATCACATAACTGTTATTTCTAACCCTTTAACTTTCTCACAAAAAAACATGGAAAACGTATTTATTCGCATATTTCATTTTTGGGCATTTATTGATGTCATTAAATAACAAATCATTTTGTCAAGCATGTTCATAAACAGTAAAAACATTTGGCTTGAAAATTTTGAATTCTTGGAAAATAGTCAGTTTAGATTAGCTCGACCTTTTGGTAAAGTATGTTTTTTTGGAAAACTATTCAACACTTATTAGACATTTTTTTTGGTTGTATCAAGTCACACAGTTCTGTTAAATCCCCTATATAATGCGCTAATTTGTAAAAAAAAAAAAATCATACTTATCGAATAGGTCATTTTCATCAACCATGGTTAATGCCACCTCCTCTGCGTCCCCTTTGACCTCTGGTGTCCCCCAGGGTTCCATCCTCAGACCCTTACTCTTTATCAAATCCATGGGTTGGATTATAAACAGGTTCAGTCAGATTTTTCAATAGGAAATATAGACTCAAAATAAGCTCAACCAAACAGTTGAGCAGAACATTAAAGGGTTAAGAGTGCTCTTGAGTGTTGTTAGTGTAGATTATATTTTTTACCTTTGAACAAATCCAAAATCCATTATTAGAAAACACTGGTGAATGCCAAAATCTTAAAAAGAAAAAAAATGCTTGAGTGAGGTTTAAGAGGAATTTATTTTTTTGAGTGGTTGGTGAATGATGCTTTTTGGTTCTGCACTGTTGGACCAGGTCATGATATATGGTGCGTTTCCTTTCCTCGGCCAACCATCTTCCCATCGGACTGTCAGTTCTATCTGGATGATTTTCTGCAAAACTGCAGAAATTAGGCATGTGAGCTGTAGATTTGTCAAGCAAGTGTTGAAGAATTGACTCCGGTCACAGATTCATGGACAGACTGAGAGCTGAATCATGGAGCAACCACTGCTTAATATCTAGCAAACGTAGTCACCCGCTTTCAAATAGTTCAGAGTCACAATCAAACAGTAGTATTGTTCAAGATATCCCTCTCTGTGCTCTATCTACAAATCCTCATTGAACTTTTCTTTTTATTATTCTGCTATTGCTCCGTTATGGATGATGAGAGAGGTTACAGTCTACCAACGTCAGCACAAATTGAGTTTTCACCAGTAGTGGGGCCATCTGTTGCCTTCGACTCCAATTTTCTAGATAAATTCTGATCCATCCCTGCAAAAGCAGAAAAGTAGTAATAAAATATTGATTCATGTGAGCCATTTAGCTGCTATTATAATAATATTTATTTATTTATTTATACGAGCGGGATGCTGAAAAAATACAAGATATATAAGCTTATATATAATATAAGAAAAATAAGCTCCATGCAATTCTCTTTTCTTTGAGCCTCTCCACTCTTATGATTCTTCCGTCATCTTCTGCCGGGCCTCTGCAGCACTCAGTACTCTGCTCTCTCTATTAATATTGAGATCCTTGTTTGAATGCTCTGGGGTAGCCAGGCTGCGAGACATGGCGCGCTTTGATTGCAAACACATGATAGAGGGAATGAGAAAGTAGGTTTTGGATGACGGATTCATGTGAGGAAGTGTGATAAAGATTATATTGCTATGCATGCATGTCTTTGTTCTTGGTAGTGGACTCGTGAAAATTCTTTGAAAAGTTTTGGGCTTTAATCTGCAGTATGGAATCTTGTTTTATGCATTCTTCAGAGTATGACTCGGTTTTTGCCTTCTGATGATGATGGCAAAGCTGAAAATTCCGCTCTGTACATTTTCAAACTCTGGAAAGATACTTAAAAATTAAGACAATGTGTATGATGTCATCAGCAAAGTTCTCTGATATGAGATCAGTTGAACTAAGCAGTCCTGCCTGCTCCTTAAATGACATGGTTGGGCACTGAAATAACACCCTGTTGTCTACTTTAATTACTGTTGCTCCATTAAGGGCTAGAAAGAAGACAGCCGGTTGAACAACAACAGTGTGATTGTAAACAAGAGAATCTGTCGATACGCTGAGAGGAAGTGGAGAAAAACTTTTGCCAGCAATACGGCTGGCAAGAGTTATTTTTCCAAGATTATTACCGAGAATGCTGGAAACTCCAGTGAATTTTTCTCCACTATTGAGCAGCCTCTTCACACTAGCCCCGCCCACCTGCAGCGCTCTCAATGTAAATCTGAAGAACTAGTCCGGTTCTTCAAAAACAAAATCGGCTCAATCGGAGCTGGTATTACTGCTGACGTTAATATAGATGAGCTCAACAGATCCTCTAAAAAAGATGTAACCATGGCAAAATTCTGCTGCATTACATGAACTGACCTTTGTAAAATGGTCTGATTGTAAAATGGTCTGATTGTAAAATGGTCTGATTGTAAAATGGTCTGATTGTAACTCCTCCACCTCAGGTGTCGACCCGATACCTACAGCATTCTTGAAGCTGGATTTAAACAGCATTTCAAATCATGTCCTTCACATTATAAACACATCCCTTCAAACAAGCACTTTCCCTTATACATACACAACAGCTGTTGTAAGGTAAGATAATATAAGATAGTTACTAAAGAAGCACAACCTTGATTTTAACGCATTGAGTAGCTATCGGCTGAAACGGCCATTGCTCAAATAATCAGTTACCTCAGACTGAACTCTGATTAAAAACAAGGTCTTGATTCCGATCCATCTGGACCTGAGCGCTGCTTCTCATATGATTGACCATGAAATCCTTCCACTAGATATCGGAGAGGTTAGCTCGGTGAATGTTTTTAAAAGAAAGCTTAAAACTTTTCTATTTACGTCAGCCTTTAACTTGCACAACCTTTAAATCTTGCCCATTCTCCTGCATTGCTTTTTAAATGCTCTATTTTGAGTGTTTTAATGTAGTTTTCAATAGTGTTGCATAGAAATGCTATGCTATCTCTTTTATATCCCCTTTTTCATTATCTGATGTTATAACACTTATTGGCTTTTTATAAACTTATTGTGAATTTTTTTTGAGAATATTTGAACATGTTTTTACCTTTGCAGAAGGTTTTTATTTTATTTTTTATCTTCATTTGAACTGTATGAAAAGCAATTTAGGATGCATTTCTTGTTGCTATACAAAGAAAAATATTATTGTTATCAAAGCTAAGAATTCTATCCCTGAAAAATTGGGATATTATGGAATGGTAACTACACCCGCCACCTCCGCTGTGACAGATTGGTCGAGTTAACGCACAACTATGTCATGGATAATCTTCAACTTTTATAAACCTTACCTTGGTCTATATGAATCGACCCAAGATTTTTTCTTGTAAAATACAAGAATTTACTCACTGGGGAAACTTTAAAAAAAATTTTTTGTCTATACCATTGGTTACTATATTTTACTCTAATAGTTCATATTTTACTCAATGGGGTTGACTTTTTTAACGAAGAACTCGGAAACGAAAGATTTGTTTGAGATACCATTGGTTCGATATAGTCCGGATTTTTAATGAATCCACTCGAGGAGCTCTGTCTTGTATTGCTCAAATTCTACTCTGAACGTTCATATTTTACTCACTAGGGGTAGCTTTTCCACGATTAAAAACACTGTTGTTTGGAGGTCACTTTTAACATTTAATTTGTGGGGGTCAATCGGTGGATTGTACAAAACAGGGGAAATGTCAGAGGTTAGTCTGAATTTTAACTACTCTTTTCTATCCTCCATGGTTTGAATGTGAATGTCTGAGCAAAGTGCATGATTGGATTACCTCGCTGCTTTACTGCTCCTCCCAAGACAGACATTTGCTGAGGCCGTCCAGTAACGGCTGCATATGCCGTCCTAAGCTGTTCGCCCTGCTGTGCCAGGTGTGTGGGCAGCAGGCGCCTCTGCAAGGACACCCGACTATGTGGAAACTCTGCACTCAAGGCGAAGCTGAGGGACAGTGGTGGCATAAATCCTCTTGTAAATATGTTGTAAACAGGGAAGGACGATAAAGCTTTGTTTTGATGTGTGCGGCAACAGAGTGTGAGTCCCAGTTTTAGACGGATCCTTTCGGCCATCTTTATACTCTTTTTTTTTTTTTTTTTTTCTTCACATATGGAAGTGATAGAATGCTGGTAATGTTGGTTTCCAAGTGATGGATTATTCCACAGGAGAGTATCAGCTGTCCATGCTGACTAACCATCTGGGAAACAAGAGACATGCAGTGATAGAAGCCAAATGCCCTCATGGTCATTGTTAAAAATGTGACTTATTCGTATGTATACCTCCATTTTTGAGGAAGCCCATCGGGTAGCAGACGAGGATGTTGCCTCAGTAGTCCTTTAAAATTGAGGATGTGATGCACAGTTTGTTGTCTGGTTCAGTTTATTCCTGTATAGCATGGACAATGCTGCAGGGTGCACATTTTATCTCGAAGAGCTGGTCTACATTAAAGTTAGTGGAGCGCTTTAACGGTCTTTGATGTGTAAATAGCTCTACATTAAAAATGCATCCCCTCTTTTTTTTTTCATTGCCTCCAATAATCTTTTCCGTAATATTTCATAGCGTATTGCAGTCATTCTAAAAATGAATGGTGTATTTTGTTTAATGCATAATGCATGACATGCAATAAAATGACATTTGATGGATTCATAGATAAATGTCAACATTCCTGCTGCAGATTTTACAGTACATTTTTTTTCTTTGATGTCTTAATTGAAGGTCCACCGGTGGATTACCAGTGCACTGCATGTATCTGGTTAAATAAAAAAAAGTTTTTCCGCTTAAATCATTTAGAAGCCTAAAAAAACCAATATATCTTATTATGGTCATTTAAATGCTCAGGTGCCCTACCTACAATACCTCCATGGTCCACCAGGGGGCTTGGGCATACACTTAAAGAATCACAGAGGTCCAAGAGACAACATTACATTTTCCTCACTTCTGTTTCAGCAAAATATGTTTATTTTTAGTTTAAGAAAGTTAGTTGTTAGTTAGTTAATTATTTTGAGTTTGACTCAAAAAATTTTCATTAATAAATGCAGGCGTGCTTCTAAAGCTGACGTACACTTACTGACACAAATATTGGAAATGCGAAAGGCATTGAATAGGGGATCGGTTCATAGAAAAAAAAACATTTCTTGTCTCTGCTTTTTTTTCTCCTCGTCAGTATTCTGCTTTGTGATTTCAAGCTCGCATTTAAAGTTGCGTGTAGAATTTGTCCCTGCACAAAAGCCTGTACTTGTTCCAATGATTTCGTGGGAATTCAAAGCGATTTCTTCGCTCCGTCTCTGAGCTACAATTGCCATATTGTCTGAAAATGAATCCGGTCTTCAATTTGTATGTCTGCTTTCGACGAGTAAAGAAAGACATATCTGCATCTAATTGGATCGTATTGGAACAAATTTTCACAGAGGGGCTACATTTCAGAAGCACTTGGCTCAGCAGTAATCTTAATATTCTCCGGAACGCCAGACAGAGCTATCCTCATATTTCTCTGAAACCGTTCATCCTTTCATTCTGTCGGGAGCACTGGGCAGGGGGGCATCTTTTTTGATTCCTCCACGCTGACCTGTTGTCTTATCTCCTGTTGTGCCGTGGGAGATAAAGGCGTAAAGTCTGTTCTGCCCTGGCCCGATAGATCCTTGTCACTGAGATCACCACTCGTGCACCTGAGTTTGTTTGAGGCGGAGGCGAAACACTGTTTTGCTGATTATCTCCAGGATTATGTCTCTTTAATTTGCCTTCATGCCTTCTGAAGTGGCCAAAGTGGCTTCCCAGAGCTAACAAGAGAGAACACGGACTTCTCTGTTGTGCTCGTTTTATCTTGCCCATCCATGACAAATGGCGGTGCTCCTCTCTGAGATAATGCTTCAGTTTGATCTGTTCAAAGCTTTGTCTTTGGCTGGAGGGCGGCGTTTAAACACAAACACCCACGTTTGCATATTAACTGTTTCTTCACATGGCACACAAAGCAATGCTTGCACAGGTGTGTGTCCTTCATGCTTCTATCCACATTTAACTTTCAGTCTATATTCTGCAGGAAGATATAACCATTGAACCCTCATACCAGGCTGACTGGAGGCCACTAAAAACCATCAGTGATGTGTATTTTTTCAATATTTTTCATACCGCTTTGCCTTCTGGGTAATGGCATATGATCATTTAAATAGAACCTATTTCACATCTATTTGAACTATATGAGGGGAAAGGTCAATTAGTTTGGCTTTCATTTCATTATAAGTCTGGATATTATGGCATCAGCAGCGCTGCCTCCACCACAGATCCTTTGTCAACTAGAAAACAATTTTCTGGATCATTTTCAGATTTAACACCCACATAGACTTTCGTGCGAGGAAGAACTGGGCCGATTTTGGGAAAAATTGGTTGCGTATTTCTGCCACTACAACAAGCCAAAATGTTGCCGTTACATCCCAAACATATGTGGATTATGTCTAGTTTGGCTCATCTAGAGCCAGACAAAGATCTTTCTTGCAGGTAAATTATTTCACTATAATTGTTCATATTTCACTCCCTAGGGGAATGTTTTTGTGCAACACAATTTCTCATCCGCAACTTCCCAACCATCAGTCCAATTGTGTATAAGTTTAGCTCCTCTGATTCGACTCCAAGAAAAATCTTTCTTCGCTTAATTCCTGAGCTCAGAAAAACTAGTGAACTGTATTTATCTTCATCATTGAGTCACTATGGGATTGGATCCTAGAGCCAACTGTCTTCATAGAAATAGTTGGGTTGAGTAAATATGGACTGTTTGAGATTATTAATGAGTAACATTTAATGTGAGGACTTCAATCAGGGGGATTGGGGGCTTTCGTGGATTTTTTTCACTTTGATTTGGTTCCATAAAGCAAGTTTCACATACTTTATGTTCAGTAATTATGGTATCTTATGAATAAAATGGCCTGATCCAGGCGCTGGTTAATTGACGAGGTAATTTCTCGGCTTTCTTTCTGGCTAAATGTCAGGCTATACGTCAGTTGTTAAACCAGGCTTCCTGCAGAGTGACCTAAGGGAAAATAAAAGGATTTTTGCTCTTGACTCTACTTTGCTGCCAGATTCCAGGACCTCATTAAACCACAATCAGTCAAAACAAATCAAAGATCATGAATTTCTGCTTAGCAGCCCACTGGTGTGGTTTTCAAACTATTTATACCTAATTTTCCAAATCTCTTAAAAATATACAGGAGTCTCTGTTGTTGGACCATGGTATTTGCAAAAGCCTGGGTACAACCATGCGGTTGATTACTTTAATCAATAAATTGCAATTGTACCATGTTGTTCAAATGGAAACTGTTTACAAATCTCATCATTAGACTGTGGGGGCAGAGATCCTTAACTTTGTGCAAGAGATGTGGAGTCATCAATAGACGTGGAAGAAACAATATTCCAATTATTCTGTGCATAATGAAGTGATTTGGGGCCTTTTTCGAGTTACTGGAGGGAGGCTAATGGGCTGTATGCAAATTAGAGCTGGCATTTGGTTCTCCTCGATGGACCTGAAAGGTGAGATGATAGGGTCAATAGGAGGGACAGCCATTATCATGACTCATACGAAGGCCATATCCATTTCAATGTTCGTCAAATCTTTGGCCTTGAGGATGGGGAGAGAAATTAGAGAGCACTAGTGGGTCAAGGAGTTCACGACCGGAAGAAATGGAGAGCAACAGCATGCAGAGAAAATGAGAGAGAATGTGAAAGGGCAGGAAGGAGAGAGGGGGACAAACATGATGGAGAGAGGAAGATGAAGATGCGAGGAGTTTTTCTGTCCTTATTATCTGTCCCTCCGTCACAGCTCCTTGGCTTTATGGAGCCTGTCATGGTGCTGCTTTTTAATTGACATTAAAACGGACTGACCAGTTTGTCATTCCCCCCCTTCCCCCCATCATCTCCCTTTACCTTCACTCCTCCACTCACCCTATCTCTGAAACTCTCCGTGCTTGACTGACGCGGCTGTCATTTGCATACGGTGTGGCGTGACAAAAATGGCAACCTTAACTAACATCTCAGCAGCGATTGTGATGGCCAGCGCTTTCTTCCCGTCAGAATGGCTTTGCTTGTAAAATCCTGTTTTGCATTCTGCCCATCTATACAAGCAGCACATTCTGTGTGTCATTGTCATATTTCATGGTCTTGTCATCTGCTGGAAAAATGTCCCCTTGCCAAGATGAAAAGTTCAGCACTCCCATGGGAAGGTGATGGCGTCTCCCACGAGTGCAGCAGAGCTTTCAGATGTTATTGCGGGGAGGAAATGGAGACTAATGCCTTTGAGGTCAAAGGAAGGCAGATCCATGAAGCGGAAAGTGGGCACGATTAAGGCGGAGATAACACTTGGAGGAGATGATGGGAGCATATTGTGAGGAATATATCATAAGATTAAACACCATTTATTTAGGTTTGAACATAAGATTTGACTTTTTGTCAGATTTTTTCAGCAGGGATGTGTCTGATATTGGGCTTGTGTACTCTTACTCATAATTTTAACGAAGTAATGCATTCATTTTTGTCACTCAAAAGGCAATTCAGTGACGGGACTTACTTTTGGATTACCAGCAAGAATGTCATCTCTCTGTTTTGGATAAAAAAATCTGCCATTCAATAACAGACGTATCTTAGAGTTCAGTGTGATTTCTAATCCAGCCAAAAATGTCTGGCACGTACCTCTCGATAACAGGGAGGAGGGTAGACAGTGACATGCTCTTCATCTCAGCTTTGCATTATGTTGATGGAAAGAGAAACAAGCTGAAAGCTGGGGATGCATAGAAGCTTAATTCCATTAAAAAAGAAAAAAGAAAAAAAAAAAAACTAGAAAAAGCACTCGGAAGCAAAAACCTCTGCCAAGGGCCAAAACCTACCTCTGAACCTACTCTTAAACAGACATTGTTGCATTAACTGTATAAAACATCAAAGGAACAAGGCACAACAGTACCTGAGCTTTAGGAAAAATTCATGCAGATTTCTGCATTAATGTCTGAGTTATTGCCAGCCTCTAAATCTACCGACAACTCCAACAAAAACTAAGTATCTCTGAAATACTCTGCCCGTCTCTTGTGCAGCATCTCTGTTCAACTCACTGAGCCCCCAGCTCTACCCCCAAAGGAACTTCATAGGAATGAAATGAACAAAGGCATCAATGATAAGCACAGTTACTACCTCTAATAATAATAATAATAATAATAATAATAATAATAATACATTTTACTTATAACGCATTTTAAATTTGGATCAAATCTCAAAGTGCTACATGATGAAAGCAGATAAAAGCATTAATAAAAAAAATACAATAATAATAATAATAATAATAATAATATAGAAATTTGACCAAAAAGCAGCAATGATGATTAAAAGTTATAGGTTCTGCTAAAAAGGTTTAAGGCCTTTTTTAAAAGTCTCAGTCGTCTGTGGAGCCCTCAGATGATCAGGGAGGGCATTCCACAAACGAGGGGCAGAGCAGAATGGTTCAAATGGCTTATTTTTACTCATTTTAATTTTAAGGCTGAGAAACATGTAACGTGACCAAAATGTAGTCATCTCTAGATATAACAAAACCTACCTCGTGGTAATCAATTAGTTTTTCTGTAATCTTGCTAACAAACAGACAGGAGTGAAAACAAAACCTTCTCCCTTGGCGGAGGTAACAAACAAACAAAAAAATTCCAAAAAGTGTTTGTCCTCTCAGACAGCTCTAACATGTGACAAAATAATACATTTAATTTATTCTGTTTAAGTTCTTCCTGATAAAATACAGTAGAATGTGTTGAATGTGGAGGCGGTGCAATATTTATCTGTAAGGCACAGTCGAATTTTAAATGTCCTTAACGTCGACCGCAACAAATAAATACGGTGATGGTAGAGGAGGGTGTGACGATGTAGGTTAAAGGAAGCATACGTGAGGCAGTTACGTTCTCGGTACAGGTCTTTGAGGTCATTAAATTAATGTGGATAGTGAGGTTTTCTTTTTTAAAACCTTTTGGTCGTGTTTGAAAATATTTGTGGTCGCTTCCTTTAAATTGCAGCTTCACGGATCTCCCTCGATTTCCGGTGGTGTCGCTCCATCTCGTCCGTATCCATAAGCTCTCCACAAACATGCATGAAATAAATGCCGAGTTGGGATGAAAGATTCACCAATGCTGGTTTAAGTTTATAAGGTTGAGCATAAATGGGCCTTTAATGTGTTCTGTATCAGGATCAAGTTCTTTGTTTGCCGTGTTCTCTAGTTTCCAGCCTCTATATAGCCTTTTTACCTTCTATTACTTCTTTTTCTGCTCCGTTTTTTCAGATCAATAGCTTAAATAATGCGTGTGTGTTTGTGTGTGCAGTAACAGAGGGAGATAATTTTTGCCTTTGTGATCTAACTGTACATTTCTACACATTTATGCATGTGTGAAAGCCATAACATGATCCTGAGTGTGTCAATCGATGTTTGTCTCTCAAAGGGTTACTGGATTTTTTAAGTATGTGTCTGCGTGACATGAATTTTTTCATTTGCTCCGAGTTGGCCCTTTTTATATTTGCATAGTTTTGTGTGTAAAAAGGATCAATGACCAATCCCTCTCGCTCTCACCGTCTCGCACTTGTTAGTGAGCAGTGGTTTGCAGAGGGCAGTTAGCGGAGTTACATGACAGATAGTTTCTAATAGGCAAAGACAGTGGGAGAAAGATGGATTAAGGAAGGAAAGAGAAAGATGGGCTGTTTCGGATAAAAAAGTGGAGACATGGATAAAGGTAAAATAAAAGGGAGCAAGAAGACGCACATCATGGGTTTCAAGGATTACCTCATCCTCCTGCTCTCCCTCCCACTGGCATAGATGCTTCTGGATCAAAAGTTCACAAGTTCACGTCCGCCAAGACTTTAGCTGTGCTTTGCCTGGTCTGCTCCATCCACCGGTGAGCTACACAAACAGACCAACCACAAAGAGGATCATTTTTGAGGCGGAGGGCATTTGTATTGGGCTTGGCTGTCTCCATCCTTCAGTCCGACGGTCAGTGATTTTGGCGCCTCTGCCAATGAAATCCTGGTCGAATCTGAGGGACTAAATGCTTAACGTCTGGATCATTTATTCACCAACCACCGTATCTTCATGGCTGATATGACGGTAACAACCGTGTCGGTGAGGCGGAGAGATCTGATGGAGGCAGTAGAGGCCTATGGCGGTCTGACAGGATGTCATTCAAGGCACCAAAATAAATTTTCTGAGAAGCCTGTACAGACTGTGGGGGAAGTTCTTTGTGTCTTTTAGTTGTTTGGTCCATATCAGTGAATCTGAACAAGACGTTTCAAACAATCTTAAACGAATGAGACTTGAAATGCACAAAGACCCCATGTTCTTCAGGGACATTGTACCACTGCGTAATTGTATGTCATAATAAAATTGCTTCCTCTGAAGTTAGAGTAGTATTTATCAATATATTCCCAAAAAGTCAGACATATCCAGGAATTTTCATTGCTGCTGTTGCGACCGCAGATTCTTGGATTAAACGCGAAAAACTATTTCATTGATCATTCAGAAATTTAATACCCCTATAAAATATAGTGTTAGGAAGAAATATATTGAATTCGGCAAAGATTGGTTCTATATGGCCAACATTAGGGGAAGCTTTCGCTCCAAAAGGTTTCGGTCCATAATTTCTCAAGTGTTGGTCCAATTTCATCCAAATATGATGCATGAATGAACATGAGGAAATCTATCTAGGACACGGCATATTCTATTCTGATAGTTTGTATTTTCCTCAGTAGGGAGAGGCTTTTTACGGAAAATACTGCTTTTCAGACATAACGTCAATTGCTTGTACGACGATGGAATTTAGTGCTGTTAGGGGATATACCCTGTCTGTCGGAGATGACAGCTTAGGCCTAGTTTTTCTACAATGGCACACGTGTAGAGGTGAGATATATTAGACTACAAGCGAAGATTTTGTCCTGAACAAGATGTGTTTGAAGCTGGAAAATGGGCAAAGCATCAGGAACTGAGGGACTTGACGAGGGCCAAGCGAGGGCTGGAAGCAGGGGTCTGATCCCACTGGTTCTGATTGAAAGGTTTCAGAACACACAGAGAATCGCTTAGCTGTTCTGGTAGTAAAACGGTCGACATACCATACTAGACAGGCAGTTTTAAGGTTTTAGCCAATCAGTATAATCATTTCTTTTTCATTTTAATATATTTTTATACTGTTTGTTGGCTCGTTAATTTCTTGTAGTGGATCAATATTCTTATGTTAATCGATAAGAATACATTGTACTTTTTATAAAAAACGTATCATTTTATCAAATAATAGAGGATGAAAGTGCAAGTTCTTCATAAGGGTGTATTTTCTTTTTTCTAAGACAATTGTTTCTAGGCTCTCTCACAGGTTAAATGCACTTTCAACTGTAGAAAGCTATATTTATAAAAAAAACTCCCTTTCCAGTGCCTGACTCCTAATCCCACCCATGTAGCTCCTAAACCTCATTTTCACTCACACTCGCCTCAAAAGAAATCCTCTCCTTGCAATTTTCACCTTTTGCTAAGAAATATCTATTGCTTATAGTGTCCAATGTTTTGTAATTTATTCCTATGCTGCACTCAACCGAAATTGCAGTGGATAAGAGTGACGGTTAAATGCCTGAAATTTAAACTCCTTATGGCTAACTTGAATAGCTTTTAGAGACACCGGCTGCTTTTGGAGATGGTAGATAATGACATGGACAAGTGCTTTTTCAGCCAGGGAGAGAAAAGTAGTTCCTGCTGCAGTTACCAGTCAGGATTATTATACCCATGAATGGTCTTTTATAGCAAAAAGTTATTCCTCTATTGAGAAATCTAGGATTTGAATGTCACAGATGCATATTATACTCTTGCTGCAGTGCAGGAATGGTTATTTGATCATTGAGAAACTTCACAAGAATTTCAATTATAGATTAATCATGATGTGAAGAGGTTAATTGGTTTCCATATATTTTCATAGTAAAATTCAACCTACTTTAAATATTTCACTGAATTTATGTATTTATGTAGTTTAGGACTCTGCTTTCTGCATGAGTGGTCACCAAATCCGGAAAAACATACTGTTTTTGCTGTGCGCTCAGGGCTCCAGACAAAAGAAAATCTAGGAGTAATCGTTTCCTAAACCCAAAATATTTAGGAGCCCAATAAAATTTTCAGGACATTTTCAGGTAACATGTTTAAATGTCTGCCTTAACCTTGTTTTTCCCTTTCGTACCATCTGCCTTTGCTTCCCGTGTCCCATTGTGTTCACAAAGTATTATTTTCGTCATCAAGAAGTGTAATACTTTTTAGCATAAACGTTTTTACAAATCTCTCTCTAATAATGATTTAATATTGCTATTAAAAACATCTACAAATTGCTCATTGAAAATGTCTGGATGGTCGCCTGGCAGGAATGGACAGGTCACAAAATTAAAAAGTTGGTCACATTTGCGATGTAATCGCCATCTGGAGCCCTTGGCTTCAAACTTTATTGTGTTTTCTTGATTCCTTAATTCCACTGTTCCACATTTTTGAGCAAGCTAATTGAAACATTTGTTTTATTTAGTCCAAATTTGATGCATCTGTTCTCTTTGGGCTCGCTACAGCGGAACATCCATAGGCCGGTACTCTGCTGGTTAACAGTACCAGGGATGGTACTTTTTAACCCAAGCCCTGACCGGTCCAGTTTGGAATTAGTTTTGTGTTCCGCATATTGATTTGACATAAGTTATATGCCGGGTGCCCTTCCTGATGCAGCCATTCCCAGTTATCTGGGCTTGGGTCCGTCACTAATGCACTGACTGTGATATTTTTGTAGCTGGGTCATATCATGTTTTTTTTTACTCACTAGAAGGACCCTCCCTTATTTCTTTTCTTTTAAAAAAAACAAAAAAAACAGGTTATGGTTATTATGTTATGGCTAATTGCATGTAGAATTAATTAATCGACCTCAGTGTGTCCTAAGTGACTTGCTGGTAATTCATTTGTAGTGTCATTGTGGTCCTGATAAAAACCCCGTAATGTGGTCTTGACTTTTTCAGAGCTCCTTCAGTTCTCATCAACCGTCCAGCTTCAGTGGAAGACTCGACATGAATTTGACAAAAGTGATCATGACTTTTGCTTCGTCAAGGGTGCCGTTTCTCTTGGGACTGGGAGCATATTAAATAGAGGAAGCTGTGCTTTGTTGATGTCAGCATATAATCGGGTTTGTGAGCAATCTGTGTCACTCACTCACTCACAGACAGACACACACACATGCACACACACACTTAGATGAGAGAATTGTTTCGAGTTTTTGACGTTTGTGCAGTATGTTTGTGTCAACTTATTATTCTGTGGCATTTTGACATTCTTTAATTCCCGCTTTGCTGCCCTTTGCTGTCACCTATTGATAAAACACATTTACTGAGCCCACGTCCACTTCACCGACTCTCTGTCACTGTGGAATGTTTTTATTTTAGGCTTCTGTTAGCAGCATCATTTCTTTTCGGTAGCTTATTCACCCAGAAAAGTAGATACAGATACAGACTGCTTAGGAATCTATCTGCCAAGATAGACCAAGAGCTTGCACAGTATATTATGGTTTGAAGGATGATATCTCCTGACCTCGATCTTTATTGAGGTTGAGGTGAACCTTCAGTTTCTTTGGTCTCTTTTGATCCCCTGTAGCTTCCTGAATGCACCTTTGCTGTGGGCTGGGAGGAATTTTTGATGGTTGGCCACACCTAGAAAGACATTGATCAATTCCCCTTCTGCAGATAGTACATCTCATTGTTGGGTCTGTGGATTCCCAGAGTCTTAGAAAACCTTAATAAACTTTCCCAGACTGATACATTTTAAACATCTTCATCCTAATTAGAGGGTTGCTGCTAATTTTTAGTATATTGTGGTGTATTCATTTTGATATATCTGAATATTCACATTCCTTTTTAGCTGTGATTTACACCTACTAGCTGGAACATTGTCTACCCTTTCAGGCCGAGTAGGTGGCATGTAGTTGGTTCACCAATTTAGCTGATGGGAATAAAGCATAGCACTGACGGTGGTAAATATGCTACATATTTGGTTTGCTCAAAGGTTAAGATAACCTCTACACTTCTGTGTTTGCTGCTGGACTGTGACTGCAAGTAATGCTTTTAACATAGACATTTTATTGGCCTTAAGGGTTCGTTTTGTGGAGTTATTGACCTTGAGAGTTGTCGTATATAGGGATGGATCTAATATGTAATTCATGTGATTTGGACATTATTGGACATATGGTTTGGAAGTAATGCTCTTTTTGGTCAAATAAAGCTCCCTTAGTGAGTAAAATAAGAATTTCTGTAAAATATGGCAAATTCAAGTTAAGTGACCTTTCCCAAAATAAATCCAGTTCTTCCTCACACTGTCTATGGGGTTTAGAATTAAAAGTTATACAAGCGATAGTTTAGTTTTTGAGTTATCACGTTAACGTGAAGGACCTGCGGCAGACGCAGCACAGGTGGCGATGATGATTCATAAAATCCCAGACATTTCTGGGATATAATGAGACATTAGAAACATTACATAAATAGTCAACATGATTATACAAGTGAGTTTGTTATTGCTGAATTAGTAAATTGGTCGCTCAAGAGACCATGCAGCAAGATACAGCATTTTTCTCCTTGTCAGAAAAAGCTGTCTGAGCAAAAAATGTTCTTGGAATAGAGTTTTCACGAGTTATTGAACTCGACAACCACATCTGCCAGACTACTCTCTGCTGGAAATTCAAACTCTCACACTACTTCCCTTTTGTTGATATCTGCTGAAATTGTTTTTATGATGGGGAATAAATTCTGTCCCAGGGTTCATACATAGTCTTTGCTTTTTGAGAGTAAACTCACGGTTTCACCAGACATAACGACATCAGACAGTCTGATGACATTATAGCCACATGGGAGTAATCGCTTACACAACCATAAACTCGGCGTATGAGTGCCACAAAGCGATAAAATCGTCACATATCCTGTCATGTATGATATCGTTAAGCCAATAAACAGCAACTTCAGTGGGAGGACACAGAAATGTTGTGTGAAGAATACAAAAGGGCACAGTTAACAAGCAGAACAAAGTTGATTACATCAGCCATATTCCAAGTTTCAACAAAGTTATCTCTGAGCCACATTAGATGCAAGTCTTGAAATAATTTGGCCTTGGCAAAGACTGCCACATGGAACTTTACGTGTTTGTTTTTTCTAATTCTATATGCAATAGGCCTATATTTTGTTAAAACACTCCCCCTAGTGAGTTAAATATTTACTAGAAGAGTAAATTATGATATATACAAGATAGATCTCCTTGAGTTAATGAACATGCACCAAATTTAGCCAAATCGGACCAATGATTAGAAAGATATGTCGAAAAGAGAAACAGATACGTTGTATATATATATATGCATGTATGCTCACATACACACATGCATGGGAATGCAATTATGTGGCTATTGAGAGAGAGAAAGGGATAAATGTAACTTACTATCTGTGGGAAACCTGAACCAGGGACTGGGTCACCAGGCTATTTAGCAATCTCCTGAAATAGTGATGGACTTGCGTTGATGGTGCTAGTCCAAACAAACTGCTGCCTCTTGTGGAGCATCAACATTGGTCATTTTTTGTTTCTTCGCTCATGGTTGTTCATTTAATATCCTCTTTTTTTATATTTGCAGCCAGATAATTTTGGTAATTTAGACATTTTGTAAAAATCCTCATCCTCATGTAGCATCTGTTTTCCTCACGACAGTAAAAATCACTGTCAGTGATTCCCATTGGCTCGCGAGACCTGATGTGGATGCAGGTGCAGCATGATTGACAGATGTCTCAGTAATTAATTACACTGCCAGAAAACGTAGCTGTTACTCATGAATGGTTGGCCTGCACTTTGCCGAGTTTGCCTATATGGACTGACCAGGGAGCAGGCACATAATAACCCTTTTCTAGCAAACACAGAAGACGGGAGTTTCAGAAAATGGTTGAAATTCATGAATGAATAATAAAAGACGTGTCAGAGCTGCCTTGTTCCGGATTTTGGATCTGAGCCCACGCTCTTTAGTCAGATGAGGTGGGAAGTTGTTTTTTTGAGCTGGGTAATGATCTGCTGGAGCAACCTGAATGAAAAAGGCTACATTTAAAAATATGGTCCGAGTGTCCAAAGACGCCAAGAGAGACCAAAGCCAATAACAAATGTCCACATAATATCAGAAAGACTGATGAAAGATGAAAGTAATTGTTGGCCATTTACGAGATACTTTTTTGTGTAACTCGTCTCGCTCTATTCACACTATTAACTTGTGAAAGCAATGCGTATCTGTGAATATACAGGAACTCTCTCCACTATTTCTTTCTTTTCTTAACCATGACCAAAGTAAACACAACCGTTGTTTTGTATTTGAAACAATTCCTATTTGAGCAACTCAATAACTATGCCTCGAGTCTTTGTTTATTTCCCGACAGCTATGTAGTGCATTGTGTTGTAGCGCGCTGCACCATCACCTACCATTACGTCAGGTTCACACAACGCAAACAATGATTGGCTGTCTGATAAATACGGAAACAGATATTCATTGTGCCGCAACGCTGAACGAAGTAGAGCCCAAAATCGTCGGCCGGTAGACTGCTAACCCCTGGAATCATGTTCAAGTCCGTGTTTTGCTAGCTACTCGTCGCAAATGGCATTATTCTCTACAAGGCGCTTTATAAATATAACTTATTATTATTAATATTATTGTAATTATTATTACAAGTGACCTCATTTCCTCTCACATGTCACCCTTCGAAGCGGCGTTTCCCAGGGGACGCACCTCACCCCGGGAAGGGAGGTAAAAAAAGGGGGATAACATATCTTTAACTGCGAACAGATGCTCACTCTGATTCAAAGATGGGGAGGTTAAAAAGTCAGACAAAGACTGACAGACTGATAGTAACACTGGAGGTTGATGAATGTGTGATTGAACTGTGATTACTTGGATTCTGCACTTCCACTGAGACATTAGGTTGGTTTACATGGCCCCCTTGTTCCGAATGAAATCGGAAGAAATGCCTAATTGTAAAAAAAACATGTAAACACCCCTTGCCCAATGATAAATGACAATGATAGGAATGAGAAGTTCGTTTTAATACAAACGCTCCAAAAAACAAGTGGGAAAGTGAGAACTGAAGAACTCTAGAAACACAACCCAAAAAAACGGAGGCCTGATATGCCGACGCTGTTAACAAATTAAAAAGTACTGGAAAACACAGCAGATTCTACGGATAAATCTCACAACAACAAAAAACCTCATTTCTTTTTAGTGCAGACTGCAGAGAGCGATATCAATGAAATTCAAGCAATTAACATGTTTGTTTTTTTACAAAGTGGAAGAATCAGTTGTTCTTTCAATAGACCTGTTGTATTTTCAGTTTTTTGTATATTACCGTTGCTCCTTAACAAGCAAAGGTGATTTCATTTGAAAAGAAATTGCTGAGCATAGAAATATTCCCTATTCGATTACGAATAATCAAATAGATAGAATATGCGATTATTAATACAATAAAAAATACAGCAGCCCTACTTTGTTGCAAAAATCACAGAAAATTGGGGGGGCTCATATCCAGTGCTGGTTCTGAAATTCTTCAACTCTCATGAAAGACGTGAGCAAAGCAAATCCTCGTAATTTGTGTCGGTGCGAATCCTCGTGGTTTTGCATTGATTGTGTATGAAATTGCCCTGAGTAAAATATTCATATCACGTTCGGTATGAACCCACTTTTAGAGGACGTGAACTCATGAAGTTTGGATCGGGAAACCTCGTGTTGCGCGGCGTGTACTACACCAGGAGAGTGGGTGTGCCCTTGAAACGGCTTTGGCATGCTGGCTCTAAAGGTCCACACACTCAAAGCCTCCCTCTCCCGCATCTCCTTCATACTCTATTACTTGATATTTATCAACTTCTCCACGTTTTAAAAAATCTGAAATAGCCCATCTGTCTCTTTAAACCCTTCCATCTATCCATCTTCCTCTCGGTCTTGCCTGTTTAGGAACTATCCATCAAGTAATGCTATTAACTAGCAGAGAGAGAGAGATACACACACACACACACACAAACATTACTTGTGTGTCGGTGTACGGCATTTGCATGGGAATGCTTAATTTAGGCTCAAGCACTCAAGTGATAAAATTTGACTCCCTCTTCAGACTCCCGCTGGATAAACTCCTCATCCGCCTCACCTTCTGCCATAAATCCATCTTGTAAACTCAAGCTTGTGTGTTACTGGATAGATATTGGAACAGTTACATCATTCATTGGCCCCCTTTGGGGCCTGTCATCCCGACAGCAAGGATGTATCCATTAAAAGCCCCCCACCCTCTGTGTTGTACAAGCAATCCCCCTGATGGAGCTCAAATTAAATTTAAGGTCTGAATAAAAGGGGTTTTTTGTCATGAAAAAGCGCCCCCTACTGAGTAAAATATGAAATACTAGAGTAAAATCTGATATGCACAAGATAGTTCTCCTCGAGTCGATTTGTGTTCACTAAATTTGGACTAAATTGAACAAATGGTGAGGAAATTACAGCTGAAAAACAACATTTTTCAAACAAACACAGATTGACTTAATGACAATCACCGGCTTTTATCCCGCAGGCTGTCTGGTGTTTGTTATGCGCAAATGAAACATGTCCATTTCCTCCAAGCTGAAAATATTTTGCACTTCGGTTTTATTTTGCAATACTGTCTTGTTAAAACTTTCAGAGGGGTGTATTATTGATCGCCTTAAGGGGGGTGCACTGAGGCTGGAATTTGTTTTATGAGATGCCTCTTGGACAATGCTATGTTAAAATTAAATGTTATCTCCTGTCAATTTCTCTGGATTTGCGATGTTTCTGCAGTGTAACAGTACAAGCAACAGTTCATGTATGCCACCCCCCCTTCCTTACTTTTTATTTTTCTCCCTGGGTGCACATGCACTCACAAAAGCACACAAGTTCGTACAGATATACACGCTGATCGCAATTTCCCAACAGAGACCGTCCTGTAGGTCTCCCTGTCTGATAAGGCTGAGGTTGTGTGCTGACTAAGCAGACCCCCCCCGAGGAAACATTTAGTCCACTGACCTCCCATACATCACTGACTGTCCAGTTTCTGAGTTGGCAAAGACAGGAAGGTGTTTGCGTTTGAGTGTTGTAGATGATTCTGAGTTTGCTGAGATATTACTTGATTGAGCAGGAGTGTACACATCGGTTTTGATTTTGTGTTTGTATCCAGTATGCTTTAGGTCATGAGGGTACACATAACCTTGGAGGTACTTTGGTGTACTGTTGGAGTAACACAAGATTGTTTTGAAAGTTAGGCCTATGCTGTCATCTGTGACAGCGAAGGTATATCCCAAAAAAGACCCCAATCCCCTGGGTTGTACAGGCAATCCCTCTTGCGCTTTTCCCGGGTGGGGTCACGGTGGCAGAAGGCTGATAAGAGATTTTCAGACGTCCCTTTGCCCAGCAGCACACCCCTGCTCATCCTGGAAGGATCTCCAGTATAGTCCCTGCAGCGCGTTCTAAGTGTACTCCAGTATAGACCCTGATTGAACTAATATTTGAGTTACATTTGATATATACAGGATCTCCTCGAGCCCATTCCTTTTGAAAGTTATCAATGAAATAGTTTTTGAGTTATCGTTTAAAAACAAAAGGATCTGCGCCTGCAGATTTAGGGGATATAATAATAGCTCATATGTCTTGATTTGATACATTTTTTTCATCCAATATGATCAAATTGTGTTCGGCATCCACACCAGAGCGAAGAAAGAGTATCCTACCAACATGTACCAAGTCTACAGGGCTTTGTTTGATTGCAATCTAAAGCTTCAGGGATATGTGTGGTTACCTTGGAGCACCTGCAAGAAGGAAGGAGGAAAAACAACCTTTATTTTGTCATCTTTGCATCATTTTCACAGAGACTGTCGTAAGACTTGTCTCAAATTTAATAAAGACAGAAAATGTTATGAAGGGAAAATAACTTTATTTTAGCAAAGTTTAAATTAAAGATCAATAATTGATTTTCCTCCTTTTTTTTAAGGATGGTTGAATGTTTAAAAATGTGGAACTCCAAAAGGGACCATGAGGCAATGCTTTGTAACAGCTGCTTGGTGCATGTCTGACTTTTCTGTGTGTCTGTTAAAGCGAAGACGCTGCAGCTACTCCCCGCTGGACCGACTCTACATTCCATAAAGACACATCTTTTACCGAGTTGATCTCTGGGAATTTTCATGTTCCAAACTAGAAAGGAATCAGGACTTAGTTTATTTTTTACTCCCAGATTGTTGTTTTCACTTTTTCTGTTTTATATACACTGCATATATTTCTATAGTCACTATTTCTATATTCCTTGAGAACATTTAATGAATCAAATGTAGCTTTCAATGTCCTTCATCTACATCACACTAAATATCAGTAGTGGGATCACAATCAAGTACCGGATTTGGATTGGCCTGTGCCCCCCTAATATAATGGTAGGGGAAACGCTGCACATATACACATGTGCATTAAAACATCGAAAGCGAAATGTGTTCTACATGGCCATCGTATGTATACGGAAAAGATTCTGTCGATCACAGCTGCCGGTATTTTTCCATAAAATATACAGATTTCTATTTTACAGTGTGTAATTTGTATTGAAGACAAGTAAAATATCATGAAGTGAGTGCAGCAGTATAGATTGGATTGGGTTTTGTATCCTCAGATATCCTCAGGCTGGGTATTAAAATCGGATTCATGGTAGAAAGCCTCATATAGCCTCTTCTTGGATTTTGTGAGGATCAACAGAAAGGATTTTCAGTTTCCATTAAAGGTAAATAGATACAGATTTGTGCTTTCTCATAAACCGTATAACCATTTCAACTCTTTTAAACTTTCCACTGCAGAGGTTTAGTGATTTCGATCAATACCCTATCTCTGAGCGTGGAACCGCTGGAGGTCTTTACCAGCGAATGACTATGCTTTTATTTTCCCCTGGACTTTCCAGGGAGCAAGTGAGGTTACATCAAAATAATACCTAATGTTGAGCAGGACCAACTCCTGCTAGCAGAAACACCTTTGAGCTGTTGGGTACCAGGGAACCAGGATCTCTGATATCACTGTCTGTCACCAGGATGTTGGCCACCAAACCTTCTCATCGCATGGTGTCGGGAGTGGGGCCTCAGTTGGGGTCTTCTGATGTCTGTTTAGGGTGGAGATCTAGGGAGTTTGGGATCATGGTCGGTGGCTATAACTGGACAAGTGCAGCAACTTGGTCCGCCAATCCGCAATGATTAGTTTATTGTACGAAAATTGATCGCTAACTACGTTTGGAACTGTTGTTCAATGATAATTTTAGACTTGAAGAATATTACATGCAGACAAAAGTTTAACATATTTTGATACACTTTATTATAGCATAAGAATTTACTTAGTTTATATTGACATTGTCAATGAAGTTTCGTTTGAAAGCACCGACGCAGAAATAAGTAACTTGGCTAGCGACATGCTAACAAGAGAAAAATCAACTGTATTTATAATTTATGCCATCTGTTCTGCTGAAACCTCTTTAAAAAAGTTAACGGCGTATCCGGACTTGTAGGTGGCTCGGACATGGTGGACAGTATGGCTGGTCTATTTTGCAGAGACAATTAGAGGTAATCTAGCTAAGTTTGACTGTTAGGTGTTAACTTTATAGCTAGCCCCACTGTCAGAGCTCAGAACTGTTCTCTTTTTTTCTTTTCTGTGCAGCTGCTACATGGCCACAATTTGCATTTTCTTCTTTATGGCTACTTTTTGTTAGTATCCACGGCATGGCATATCGCCATGGTAACTCAGACTCTCAGTAGCCACTTCGTACAGAGATAGTGAGAAAAGAAGGCGCTGACATTAGCCGATTGAGTTATGACCCTGTTTCAACTGTGCAAAAACCTGAGTTGGCTGACCAGAATTTCTGAATTGTCCAAAAACCATCTGATTGTCCAACAGCTAGCCCTTGGGACACCTGTATACTGCATGACAGTCAACGCCATATGAGTACCGATAGTCGGCCTGACGGACTTGACACTCTTGATTGGTCGTGAACATAGTCGAGCTCAAGAGCCACCAAGTAGTCACCATATTTGACCCTTTGGGACACGCCGGGCAGTTGTTTGTCATGGAACTCAAAGAAGAGTCCTTTCACATGTCAGCGGTTTTAATGTTGTGGCTGACCATTGTTTTTACATAATAGCCCTTTAGGTTTTGATGAAAACAACTTTGGGGTGTTTCAGAGTTAGCGGCATCCTGATGCTGATATTTGAATAACCCAAAAACTAAAACATTACCGGGAGAGTGAGAATGCTCCTCAGGCTAATATGGATTCTATGTCCATCATTGGAATTGTTTTAGATGTTTTTCATTATCCTCCCTTTTATCCACTATTCTATCCAGTCCTGCGTCGGTTGAATGTATTCAGACTATTATGTCTCCAGCCCAGTTTGTCCTTATGAATGTCAGGAATGGAGAAAAAAGGGCTGGAGGGCTCCGGCGTGTGAGAGATTGTCCAATACATCATAAACTCCTTCGTACGGGTTGACCCATTGTTATTACTTTTTCTAACAGTATCGTTTTTTTTTTTACTCTATTGCATCTGCTAGACCAGGAACTCCTGATATTAAACAGTTTTATAGTCAAAAAAGAAGAAGTTCAGACGGAATGGCTTTTAAGATAAAACTCAGGATTATGTCAGGGCTGTCTTTACGGCAGCTGCAGAACCTTCCTGCATTCTGATGAGAGGAGAGGTGGAGCAGCTCTGAGTCTGCTCGGTAGTTACTCTGTGCATCGGTGCTGGAAAACGCCGCAGCAGCGTTCTGTGTCTTCTCAGACGATCGTCTGTATGTTCTATGTACGACAGATTTCACAACTCGCACCATAAGGGTCCAAATTGGGGGAATACGAAAAATCTGAAGGAGATTTTTTCTTTTAAATATCATAATTTCCACTAAAAGTTAATATTTTATTCACAAAGGGGGGAGCTTTTCCTTTTTTTTTTTTTTAAATGAAAAACACTTATTCCCCAAATATCATCAGTCCAAATTTGGTGAATGTGGCTTTTGCATGTAGTATCTTGTATATACTACATTTAACTTTAATAGATCATATCTTATCTAACATTTTTTTTACCCAACCTCTCTCTCCATCCCCAAAAACATTTTTTTGGGACATAACTTTTCATTTGATGTAAGGAGTTTAATCAGGAGGAGTGCTTGTAGAACAAAGGGGATTGGGGCGTTTTCGGGGACGTCCCCAATGTTGTCCGTTAGCGGAGCATAAGCCTAGTTTATAACTAATATTCAGTGTTTTCTCCAGGATTTGAAATAACAATATTCACTTGTTTGCTGTTTTAACGAATATAAACCAACTTATACCTTTTTTGAATATGATGTTATTTATGTCTTATCATATTCTTATAACTTAGTTCAAGAGACAATTGGATCTCTACACCGAAAAAAAAAAGTGTTGGGGAAAAAAATACCTAAAAATACCATCCCACGTATCATTGAGATAACTTTCTAAACCCAAAAGTAGAACAAAAGTAAAACTTTGTTTCACATAGCGGGTGGAGATGATGGAGTGAAGGTTTGAGGCAGTAGGTTAAGGACATGTGACAAAAAGTGACAATGTAGAGCCTGCGTGCGTCCATGCAACTCTGAACTTATGAGTATGAGTAACAAAATCATGAAGCAAAGTTCTGACTCCGGTCCCAGAACTGCACAGAGCAGCATCATGGTAGATTGGTCACGGATCATTGTTTCCCGGTCTCCGTTTTCCTTCGCCTCCTTATTTTTCTTCCGTTTCCCTCGGTGGAGCGACTCGAGGCTCGTCAGGCATCTCCAGCCCGAAGAGCCTTGAGTCGCCTCAGATGGAAAAGGATGACCGACGCCTCAGAGGAGAACTTAGCGGCCACACAAAATGGGATAAATGGAGCAGCAAAACAAGAGAGGGAGAACAAATTTTGAGGGATGGATGTGTCATGAATGGATGGAGGAGAGCAGAGATTGGCGCCTTGTGAAATTCTGTGATGTGGAGTGAAATCATTTTTCCCCAGTTTCAGGAGTTTGTGATACCTTAAGTTAAGAAAGTTAAGATTAAACAACTTAAAGTCTTCAGTTTAAGGTGCAACTAGCACAGAGTGTGTGTGCGTTCATTTTCATCATAGTCATCCAACGTGGCGAGTCAGATAAGAAGGAGGCCTCAGCAATAGTATAGAACAGACGTTTTTACATTTGATCCCCTTCAGTCAACAAAATGCTCTGAACAAAAACACAGAAAAAGAAATGAGACATAACAATGTTTTTGCATTCTATGCCGTAGGGCTGTGACGATTCATCAAGCCATATCGCTGTATCGGTTTGATGAACATCAACCGAGTCAAATCGATGGAAAGTCAAAATACTGATAAATGGGAATTGCTATGGACATGCTAAAGTAGTTAGCAGTTAGTAGTTAGTTCATTCAGAATTTAGAAATGGTTAAATATAAGTTAATATTCATTAACGGAGTAATTTGGGTAATATTCATTTCCCTCTTGAAAAAACACCACAACCTGCTATTGCTGTGGCAACTAATCCAAAATAACCGAAAAATCAATATTAGGACCACGGGAGAACGGTGAAGTTATTTTAACACCGATGCAAACAGAAATGATTCAAGCTGTTTTTTTGTGGACCCTTAAGTCACTAATCAGTCACGAAGTCACTACGTAGAGTTGAGATAGAAACAAACCTATAGAGCTGCTGAAACCTTCACACCACACTAAAAGTTCCCCTAATCTTCCCCCGACTCTTGGTCCTTCAGAACCATTGAAAACATATCAAATATGGACAGAACCCTGTTGCTTCTACTGTTCATATGCAGTGAATGGCAGCAACGCTTTATGGAGTGGAAGGAATTTGAGGTGAACTTCTTCTCAGGCTAAGCTGTTTGAGATGCTGAGCTTCCCTCGGGCAACTCACTTGTTACCAGAAGGAGACACAGGAGGCAAAATATTCACCAGAACAAGCAACTGTATCTGCAATTTCGAAAAAAAATCACACAAAATACAATTTATATGCAAACTGTGAACATTAACTTACTCTGACCCGGTCCGAGTAGCTCTGAGAATGTGTCAGGTCCAAATCAGATTTATAATTGTGTACCTGCCTTCAGAAACTCACTGTCCTCAGCTAGTACAACAGTTTTCTTTAAAAACAAATCAGACAATAGCCCAAAGATTATGTTCCAGTGAGATCATTTGGAGAAGAGATAAGATAAAGGTGTGTCAGTATTAGTTTGGTCACAGATCTGATGAAGCTGGTCCTCCCAGGAAGTGACTCCAATGGTTGCATAAGGTACAAAAAGGACTAAATTGGATCAGAAAGGTTTTGTACCTTTTTGAACCCTAGTTTTCGAAAGCCCAGCCCCAGTCAAATGAAGTTATTCTCTCCCTCACAACTCTACCAGACCCTGTGTATACATTTTCAATACAGCTTAAATCTCCCTCATCTCTCTCCCAACTCACTTTCCATTCGTCTCAGTTCTCCCTTCATCATTTGGATCATGGGGTTGTGCAGCTTTATGTACCCTTCAGAAAATTGGTGTCATGTCTCTTGATGTAATATGAATGGACGGCATTGTGTCTGGAGGATACAAAGCACTGAGATTCTGAGATGCTAGGCATGGTAATAGAGGGATAGAGGTGGGGCGGAGAGGAATCAAAGTACAAAGCCAGAGAGAGAGAGAAAATAAGAGAGGAGGAGGGAGAGAGCGAGAGAGAGACTGCAATAGTGGGAAGCACAGTCTAAAACAGATGGGATCATTCAGTGGGGGAAAATATTCATATTCCGAGTGAGAATGAGAGAAAGATGAAGAGAATTCATCTCCCAGTCCGGGCTTTAAAGCTTCTCGAGCCACTTCAGAAATCTGGATCTTCATATGTGTCTGGTGCCACTGTAGAGTAATGCTGGACCACCTCATGCAACTTAATATGCTGCTGCTAAAACGCTTAAAATACTGCTGACACGCTCATTCAGCCTGACGAGACAGACTGTAATCAATGGAGGTTTCACAGCCGAACGCGAGAACCCTGCTTCGGGTTTCTGTTCAATTATAAACAGATCATGTGGATTCTTTAGGTGAAAAACATTTAATGACATAACAGATCGGACCAACGTATAGTTTTATCCTTAAAATAAAACGCCCCCTATTGTCTAAAATATGAACCATTAGAGTGAAATATAACATAACCCAGATAAATCTTCCATGAAGTGTCCTTTTCAATAATGCCAGCCTGCATCATATGCTATCTAGAGGTTTTTTTTATTTTTTTTTATCTCCATACAAAAGTTGATAGTGGGCTGCTTGTCGCGCAGCACTCACATGAGGACAATAGGTAAATGTTGGATTCACAGAACAAAAGGTGGCAGATAGCGAACAGACTGCCGGAGATAGATGAATGCCTTCAGGGACAAACACGTGACGGTTTCAGCCTCTTTCTCATGACAGCAAACTCTTTCTTGAACCTTTTTTTTTAGAATAATTCAATGTGCACTTTTTTTCTCCTGCAGCACAACGATAAGACCAGAGCCAGTAATATTTATCAGCTCTTTGCTCTGTAGATGATAAGATGATTCATTCTGTCGGGGCAGGATGTCGTACGTTCAGTTTAACCCATAAACATTATTTTTATGGTAGAATAATTCCTCCACAAGCATTTCCAAAACATTTTTATCATCTCAGCCATGAAATGAGAGGGGTATATCTTCTGTCCGTTATCCTTTTTTGTCCTCAGCATATCTGGCAAACTACGTACACTGTTTCCTACAGGTTACAATCTACCTGCGGTGTTGGGCGGAGTAACACAGCGTGTGAGTTAGTGTGGAACTTAGAACACCTCCGAGGAGATTCGGATTTTTAGTCTTCGTAATTTATCCTGCGGTATTCTCCTCTCTTTTGCAGCTTTCATTGATTGAATTAAAACAGCTACCAATAATAAACACTTCATACAATCTTCTCCATCACCTTGACATTGAGGAGACTTCTACCTGCAGTGATTGAAGAACAGGCATTGGCAGCAAATCAATAGTTCCATCATGAAATGTTTATTGTAGCGTACCGATCCGTCTCCGTGGCGCTGCAGAGAAGAGTTTTACCTGCGTGCCTTTTTAAAGGAAAAGAGGAAAGATGAAGGGAATTGATCTCAGGATGAGCAAAGAAACGAGGTAATGGACTGAGAGAGAACGAAATTGTAGAAGGCGAGGCGTCCCTGTGGCCTGGCTGCTTCTTTTTCATCTCGGATATACTTGTTAGGGGCACAACCATTGGCTGGCTGCCTCCTCCCCTTTGTTAGCAGCTTCTATGCTTCTTATGGAGGAGACGGAGGATGATGTCGTTATCGGAATTCATGTTTGTTACTGAAAGCCAGTACTGAGCTCCTCACTCTTTATCGATGTCATCAGTTCTGTCCTCCTGCAATCAAAGCACCTAGTCACGCGACTCGCACGACCACCAAACTGGTAAAAATGCACTCAAACACAAACAACCCAATCATGATGCAACAGGCTTCCAAACCAGTCAGGCTACTGGACCCAATAATACATGCCTTCATGCACAAACACAGAACCGCCCCACCAAATCTTTCAAACCAGCTGCAAGAAACAATATAAAGAATATTAACCGACTATTAAAAGGCTCGGTGCCAGGATGACATCAGTCAGCATGGCACCTCTACACATCTGTCTATCTTTGTTTCTGAAACGACTGCTAGGTGGTCACATATTTTACAGCCAATAATTCTGTACGACCTTCAGCCAGTGTGAAATGGCTCTGCATGAATGCTGGGAAGAATGACCTCATAGACGATTAACTAAACTAGAAGGTTCCACAATGTTGAAGAATTAACCCTGCATGGCAATTACGAGTTCTTTTATAGACATTGTACAAATTCGTTTAAACATCATTGAGAGGATTTGTTTCCACTTCTGAAAGACCCGAAGGGATTATCTTTTCCTTTCCTTGGAACACAGCTCATTCTTTCAGCTTTTCTCTTGAGTGGGCGCCACAGATATATATATTTACCATCAATCTATTAACATCGATACATTGTAATGTAAGATCAAAACCATATCTCATTACTGAAAATATTCTGCTTTGCTGGCCCTGATGGCCCGCTTCTTCTGAAGGCTGATTATAAATGTGAGAGTTGTTAATTGTGGCGTAAGAGGAAGTAAATGCTGGTCCTTCTCTGCTGCTTCAAGAAATAAATTGCACAACAATCCGCCTGACAGCACACCTGATTTTAAGACCTCTCTTTTATTATATATTGAGTTCAATGGAAACCAGTAATGACACCTGGAGGAGATCCGACACGCTTCTGTTTGTGTTGGTTTAGGCCCCTGGTTATGATTTCTCCTTGGTGTCTCCCTTTGATGGTTTCCTGGGCATGTCAAACCGGGAGGAGGCTCCAGGTAAAGGCCCAGAACTCGCTGGAGGGATTACAGATCTCATCTTGTCTGTGGACCCATTTGGGATTCCCCAGGAGGAGCTGGAACGTGTTGTTGTGGAAAAGGGCAACGGCAAATCCATTCTTGTGTTACTGCTACGCGACTCTGGGGAAGAGGGAGAAAATGGATGGATGAAAAACTAATTGTCAATTAAAAGCTGGGCTTCTGATAAAGGCTAGGGTGATGGATCTTATTAACAAATAAAGGCCTGATATCACATATAGGCTGGTAGTGGTCTTGAGATCTACATGCTAGTGAAGCAATAAGTACATTTCCATTTATTTTTAAAACAACCACACTACTTGTTTCCCCGAAAAGTCCGTAATATTAGGTGGATATCACCGCAGATCCTTCTTGTTGGCATGACAACTCTAATACACTTTCTTGGATCATATTCAAATTTGATAGCCACATAGACCTTAGTGTGAGAAAGCACTGGTTTTATTTTGGGGAAAATCGGTTGTATATTTCCAACAGTATGATTAGCTTTATCTACCAAAATGTTCAGACTATTACTTCTGAACTATTCGTCCGATTTAGTGCAAACCTTTGGCACATGAATTGAATCAAGGAAATGTCTCTTATTAAAGTTGTATTTGACTCTAATAGTTTATACTTAAGACACAAAGGGAAGCTTTATTTGAATGAAAAACACTATATTTCTGACATAATTTCCTAGCTATTGCTAGGAAAGTACAGTGGCTTTTCCTCGCAATGGCCTAGCAAAGGCTATGGTGCTAGTCCACATTTGACAAATTTGAATTTACTCAAGGAGAGATATCTTGTAAATTTCCCATTCTGCTCTAATAGTTCAAGTTTTACTCACAAGTGGGGAAACTTTTTTTAATGAAAAACATTTTTGGACATAGATCTATCTTACATGTATCATACTGTTACTGCTAGGAGTTTTATTTTTCTTACAAAAACACTGTTTTTCATGCATTTTGCCACTTTTAATCTGGGTTTAATCAGAAGGATTGCTCGCAATTGGGAATTATTTAGGGATCTGGGGTAACCCCCTGCTGTCGGGGACGACCGCATAGGCACACTTTCACTACGAAGTATCCGTCTATAACATCTGAGCCAGCTGGAGTTTGCGATAACATGTAAAAGCCAATACGTGGCAGCTATCTGTGAAAAATGAAGGTCTCATTCAGGGCAAGAGAATAAATGAATCCCTTCACAGCGGACGGTGAACCCGAGGAGGATGAGACGGGGATGGAGACTTGATTTCAAAGAGTGAGATATAGTCAGGAGATAAAATCAGCAGAAAAAACTGTGAGGCTCTTTGATGATGACCTTCTGTTTACCAGCAGCCAGGGTTTGGGTGATAATGCTGAGTTACAAAGTTTGAAGCTGCTTTCAGACAGAATTTACTAGTAGTCAGTTTGGGACCAACATGACTTGGTATCAGAACCAAATGTTTGAGGTTTTCTCTTCAGTGAGGGATGAGGTCATCTTTTTAGTGGCCAGCGGTCATATAGAAGATTCCACATCTTACTGTACGATATCTGTGTGTGTGTCCACGAATCGTTTCTTAATGCTGAATATTTATTGCTGGGTTGATAAAACCTCAGAACTTTTTTTCCCCCCCAGAGTTTCAGGCTATTTTATCAAACTGTCTGCAACCATCGTCACATCAACTAACCCAAGTTATTCAATTTAATGATTAATGACATCAAAGGATGATAAAATGTGGAATATCATCTCATTTTAAGATTTAAACATTTTTAGCATTGTTGCTTGTGGAGTTCCCAGGTTCTACTGTGGCCCGGTGACCTGGTGTCTCTGAATGGCCCGTAGGCGTCGGTCTCAGTTTGTCGGCCCTGTAATGCTCTCGCAACACGGCCAATGTCGACTGGGATAGGCTCCAGCCCCTGCGACCCTGAATACGATAAGCGGATATATACAATGAATGAAAGAGTATTATGTTCTTTTTCTTTTATCTTAATAAAAGCGTACATTACTAAAGTGTGCACAGTCACTCAGGGCATTCCGAGCATTCTGGACTACACCCCCTTAAATCCAGCATGGCCATGTTAGGCCTTCAGTTAATCCAAAGTGACATTTATAACAAATAAGATTTGAATGTGAAAAGCTGGATTACTTCATTGTTTCTGCTGCCTTGTAGTGTTTTCTTCATTTGACTGCAGCTTCTGTCGGGTATTCACGGAGCCCCCGCGGGGCTTTGCCGCACACTAAGGGAGAGGGTATTAACATTTATATAGAAACAAGAGTTACTTCTTTGATTGATGATAAATGGGCTATTTTTTTGAGTCTGTTTGAACTGGAACAATGGGGGGGAACTCATTGTCCGACGACACGCAGAACTACATGCATCGAGTCGATTGCCTTTATTAGTCCCCTCTCAGAATTCATGGCTGGCTCAGTCGTGCGTGGGTTGGCTTGAGGGGTGCTGCCGCTGAAGGATGGGGGTGGAAGCGGATTAGAGGTCTGTTGTTGTGGGCGGGGTAATGGTGCTGGGTGGAGTTGTTGATGTTTGTTTCAAGCCAGCTTCAATCGACGTTGGCGGCAATTTTAATTCAATAAGAGCGGGAGATTGAGTGGGAACAAACACAAAATCCCAGAGCGGGAGCAATGTAGTAAATCACATGAATTAATCCATGGGAAGACCACCAGGGAGCACTAATAATCCAAACCCAACATGACCTCCCCCCCTCTCCCTCTCCCCCGCCCTCACGCTCTCTCTCTTTCTCTACCTCTCCCCATCCCTCTCCCTCTCTATCTCTACCCCTCCCTCTCCTTCTCCCTCTCTTTCTCAATCTCCCTCTCCCTCCTTCTCTCTCTCTCCCTCTCTCTCTCGCTCTCGCTCTCCCTCCCTTCCTCTAGCTCTCCCTCTCTCTCTCCCTCTCTTTCTCCCTCTCCCCCTTTCTCTCTCTCTCTCTCTCTCTCTCTCCCTTCCTCTCTCTCTCCCTCTCCACCCCTTCCTCTCGCTCTCTCTCTCTCCCTCTCTCTCTCTCCCTCTCCCTCTGTATTGCTGTCGGCCAACAACTGTTTGTGTTTTTAACCCTGCATGCTGAATCTCACTAGTCCCTTCCTCTGTTACTATCTCTCCCATCCCACTGTTCCTGTCTTTGGCTCCACACATACAGTGTGTTCTGCCCGGCCTGTAATGAATTAATCAGACCTGAGGCAGCCTTGTATTTGAACAATGCCACCCGGAGAAGTTGGCTGGAGTTTGAGGAATCGGCGTGTGTCAGTGGGGGAAAAGCAACTAACAGCAGCTGAAGCAGGGATAGTTACCTCAGGCTGCAGACTTTGTGTGTGTGTGTGTCTGCGTCGGGAGGCCACGGGAAGAATTAACAGCGCATTGTGATGAATTTGACACTTTGTGAACCAAGTTTTCATGAACGCAGGAGCTGTTGTACAATCTTGTTTACCACCCATCACCACAGCTTCTAGTCCAAAACTCATTTGTCCTTCGGAACCCCGCAGCTGCTTCTTTTGTCTTCATTTTTTACCAGTGTGTTTATATCTTTTGTGCCTTTAGGTTGCAAAAAAAAAATCATGTGGAATACAGATCAGTTGATCCTTTCTGGCTTTTTCTCTCCTTCTAGCCACCGTTTCTATTTACATACTTTTGTTTTACATTATTCACATGCATGTTATGTCCATGGGTTTTGACCTTCTAAATATCAAAAAAGCAAACAAATCAACAAACAAAATCTGGAGTCCATTGTTCATACGACCAATTCTGTACAATCTGAACAATCACTTCTGGCAGCTGGCCCCAGTTTTACCATGTCTAAACAAACGGTAAACAAAGTTGTAAACTTGGCCTATGCTGTCGTCCCCGAAAAGAGTTTTACAAGTAATCCCCCTGATTGAACTCCTTAAATTGAATGCGAAGAAAACATCCTGCATAGTGGGTAACATATGGACTATATGATACATGCGGGATCTCCCCGAGTCGATTCAGATGCACTAAATTTGGAATAAATTTGCACAATGGTAAGGAAGTGTCGAAATGTCCCAAAAAAAAAAAAAATTCTTAAAAAAGCCAAATATGAACTATTAAAATAAATTATTAGGTAGTGACGATAGATATCCTAAAGTCAAGTCATCTGCACTAAATTTGGATTTAATCAGACTAACGGTTAAAAATAATGGCTCGGAAAATAAAAATATTTAAAAAATCTTGGCCCGAGAATGATCTGGAGATACGAGAGAGGATTCCATTACACCTGTGACATAAGACGGATTGTTTTGAGCTCATGGACTTGTCCGATTGTGTTCGGTCACCACGCGCTCGCTGAAGAACTTCATTGTAACCGTTGGCTATTTTTAACTGATTCCCTCTGCCTTAATTCTTATTGTTTTATTCTTCCGCCTGTGGAGTAACTGCCTACAAAATGTTGCTACTGCGTTGCTTCTCGGTCAGAAACAAATACACGGTGTGCAATAAATGTAGTCGATGCAGAGGAGTGAGATGTTGTAAACAATGACACATGATTAAATATAATCCCATCCGGCTTTTCGGCTCTAAGAAAATATAATTACCAGTAATGCTAGCAGGATCCACCACCTGCCTGCACCTGTGCAGCAGCAGGAAGCAGGAAGTGGACGAATGATGCCGTCCCAGGTCTATGATGCCGGTTTCTCTTCTGTCCTGCTTTGACTAAAGCCTCCAAACCTGGGAATTGTATCAGGCTCCTGTGTCTGATCGTCTCCCCCTGCCATAGTTTCCTTGTCAATGGCTGTTCCTCACTGCATTTTATTCAACTCAACTCCAGGCAAGTAGGGAGGATTTCACAGATAAACTATCATCACACAGAGAAACCATCACGCCATGAAATATGTGTCTGGCTGCATCAGGCTGGCAGCGCTGCATGAGGATTGGGCACTTGTGTGGACACACACACACACATACACACACACACACACACAAAGACCCACAGTCACGCACATACACACAGACCCAAAGACAAGCATACACACCAACAGACACATTGCATATGATCCATCATATTCTGTTCTTTTTCTTAAACATATACTACATAAATATATAATATACGTAATATATATATATAGATATACATAGATGTAGATGTATAGATAGATAATATATGAAATATATATACTGCATAAGATCCGTTATATGCTGATCTTTTTTGGAAGTATCTGTGATGTTCTATAAAACGCATCAGACAGATGCTCACCTGTAAGACCTGTATTAAATTTCATCATACATTTTTCCCGAATACATAAAAAAAAACGGCACATGCAGAGAATAAAGTCCTGAAAGAGGAAAAGATGCATGACATTGTCAAATCCATTTGACCTTTTTTGATTATGTCTCCTTACGAAAACTGGGTCTACATTTTGTCCCCAATATCAAAAGTAAATCCCCTGAAAGTCCCCACCCCCTGCGTTTAACATGCAATCCCCTGATTGAACTCCTCAAATAAAATTTCATGTTATTGCTCAAAAAAAAAGAAGGCGTTTGTCAATCAAAAGTACCCCCTAGTGGGTAAAAAATGAACTACTACAGTACATTATACAGTAAAGATGATAGATCTCCTTGAGTCGATTCAAAAGCACCAAATTTGGACTGCATTAGACCAGCGGTGAAGAGATTACGGCCTGAGAACCGTTGGAGGTCGAGATGGAGATTCCATATCATCCCAGAGGGTTTATTATATTTTGGGAATATAAAAGCCATTTACATTTTTTCAAACGATATCTGCCGCTCATTTATTTTTTTGTCCTATCTATAAATATTCTGAAACCGCTTATGTCGCCGAAAAGTCAAGAATGTTATGCAATCATCATCATCATCATGGCCGCCGCTGAAGATCCTTTTTTTTAAACCGAAAACTCCCAAACCATATCATGGATCTTTTTCACATTTTAAATCCATATAGACCTTAGTGTGAGGAAGAGCTGGGTTGACAAACACACACACACACACACACACACACACACACACACACACACACAAAAAGAACAAATTATTGAAATCAGACAGGGCTGCACAAAATTGATTTTAATCTCAATCACAGTTTTGGCCTTCCATAGTTAAATTAAGCAATATTAATAATAATAATAATAATACATTTAATTTATAATGAACTTTACATTTGGATCAAATCTCAAAGTGCTAATATTGAATGTGACGGGGAAATAGAGAAGAATCTCAGTTGTCGGGCTCTTCGACTCTGACCTCCGACTTTCGGTCAAGCAGAACAACCGAGTCCAACATGGGCCTGGCAGTTAATTAATTCTACGAATAATCATGATAAAATATTCGTGATCTCAATATTGAGCAGGTTGACCAGCCCTGAGATGAAAGCAGTACCAGGCACAGCTTTCAGGCTGAAGGAATGTTTCAGGGCTGGTTTGCTTGAGTCAAGTTCCAAACTTAAAATCTCCGATTGTGTTGTACTATTGAGCCGTGGCTGGCGTACTCGCCGTAGGAATTTTGCATCTATCAAAATCCCCGTATAAGGCCACTGGGGCAAAATGTCTCGGCAGAACGTCTTTTGTTCTCTTCTGTCCTTCCTACCGTTTCTGTCACATACAAGAGTCCTTCAGCCTAAAGGTCTCCAAAACACCACAAGATTCCACAAAATCTCCCCCTTGTGAGTAAAAGACTTAAATAGGGTCGATTCATCGGCACCAAATGTGAATTAATCGGACCAACGGCCCAAAATTATGACCAGAAAAATTTTGCAGATAAAGCTCCCCCCAGTGTCAGAACTATACATCCAGTCAATCCACCAAATCAGTCCACTTCTTCCTCGCACTAAAGTCTATGTATGTATAATCTGTGTGAATCAGGAAACAGTTTTTGAGTTCTCGTATTTACACGAAGGATCTGCGGCGACAGATGCGGCGGTGATGACTATTCCATAACATCCATGACTTTTGGGGTATATAAGTGCTGATAAGCTGGTTCTGTGTTTTTTCTTTTTTATTATTCCCACCTAATGGAGCTCCTTGTAGACAGAACACACACTTATACTTTTGCTGTTGTTGCTGCTGCTGTCTTTACAACATGACCTTCAGTTTTCATCTAGTCCTTTAAAGAAGTGGAGGTTGGCCGAAAATGTGGTTCTGTGCCCCGTTTGTGAGCACATGAAATATAGAAATAGTACAGGAACATAATAATACACACTACACATTCCCCACCCTCCCATCCTCCCTTCAGTCCATCACCAGCTCCTCCTTTTCATCTGCCTCTCTGTTTCATTTTGGAGGACATGTGTGAAAATATTGAAAGCGGGCTGTCAGCCCTTTTGGCATGGAGAGAAACAAATAGCATAATTCAAGACAGAGCCCAGCAACTCCAGGCTGTTTGGACCTCACCGAGCATCTCTGTCTATAATACATTTGAAAGTGCAGCTGCAGCGTGGCCACAAATATGAGAAAGGGAGAGACGAGGGATGGAGAAAGATAATGCAAGGAATATATGAAGGCAGGGGTGTGGAGGGGGGGAAGAGCGGAGTGAGAGAAGGAGAGGGGAAAAGCAAACACTGATATGATTGAGGTTTAGCGCCGCTGTTGGACCAACAGCAGTTTCCTTTCCGTCTGTAATCTATATTCCCCTTCAAGGCTCCTTATGATAAATGAAAAACTGTTGAAGAAGGGCTGTTGCTGGTTCTTTTTTCTCTTTGCTACCGAGGTGTGAGCCTTTAATCAGGTCAGCAAAAAGGCATAAAATGGGACATGAAGCTACAGGGTACGTTGGAAACACTCAAAGTGTTACTGGTGCTGGAAGGAGAAACAGGGAGCTGGAATATAGAGGGGGAACAGAACTCTAATAAACTTATTTGCTTAGATCTGCCCGTGACGTGTAAATACATCAAAACCAAAATGAAATTCTACTTTAAGAAATTGGTTTATATCTGTGTTTAAATTGTCTGTCCTCTTGAGACCGGGACATTTATTATGGAATTGTCATCGCCGCTGCCATGTCCGACACCGCACATCCTTGCCTTCACACATATGATATATGTCCCTCATTCCTCTTCTCTCCAGCGCATACCTCCACCTCTCCAGGTTCTCTTCTACCTTCTACCTGCTCCCACTACAGATCACAATCTCCTCCACCAACATCATAGTCCATGGAGACTCCTGCCTGACCTCATCTGTCAGCCTGTCCATCACAAGCAAATAAGAAGGGGCTCAGGGTCGATCCTTGGTGCAGTCCCACCTCCACCTTGAATCCATCTATCACTCCTACTGCACACCTCACTGCCTGACAACTCTAACGTACTTCCTGTCACTCCAGACCTCCTTATGCAAGCCCACAATTCTTCCCTCGCCACTCTGTCCTACTCTTTCCCTGAATCCACAAAGACACAATGCAGCTCCTTCTGACCTTCTCTGTACTTCTCCATCAGCACTCTCAGAGCAAACATCTCATCTGTAGAGATCTCTCTGGCAGGAAACCAAGATCCTCACCTCTTCTCTTAATCTAGGTGGAAGGAAGGGGCTGTGTAGTTATTAAATGTTAAAATCTGGTTCCTCACTGTTTCTCATCTTCTCAATGTCTTTCAAATCTTCCTACTCACAAAAGTGAGAATGAGCTTTTAAATAGTGAGGATTTATTACCCTTTGCATTGTGGAACCCGTCATGAATTAAGATGGAGGAAAGGCTGTAATCAATCCTTCAATTGTGCAAACAACAGATTTCTTTGAAACCAAATGACTGTAGCTGTTAATAAACGGTTTGGATTCTCAATGGAATGTGACGGTTTTGTTTTGTTTTGTTTTCCTTGTCATCGTGAGAAAGATCGCAGGAATAAAAAACATCTCTCACATAACAAAAACTCTAAAGCATGCACATGACATTAGATGAAAAAAATAATGGGACTTCATACATGACAGGTTCTCATTGATGTTCTGTTCCAGAGGGAGCGATGAACGCACTGCATCATGGGACCTCTGGAAAAGCAAAGACAAAATGACTGATGACGTTGCCGTAGCGATACTCTACTGAAAATTGAACATTTTTGAAACATTGTTGGAGGGGCCATGATGGTCCATGATTCCATCAGTAGATCTAAGACTGGTTCTGTGACCGCCTCCTCTGGGCTGATGATTGAGAGGGACAAAAGGTCCGGACCAGTTTTCTCCTCTGATCCTCATTAAGTTAACCTCAGGGTTACCAAGTTTTCCAGAACTTCCCAGAACATTTTCTTAATACAAGCAGAGTAAATTATGTTTACAGCCATCATCTCTTCAAAGAAGAATTCTAAAAACCAGAACCGGGCTGAATGATTGATGGTGCGGTGTTGCGAGCGGACATGTGCTTTTGAAGTCACGACCCATCAGCCGCTCTCATCCTGACCTTATCCCATGTGCTGATTTGACATTTCCTCTTAAAAGGCAACAGATACATCATGTGTTTGTGGACCGGCTGGAGGAAGACTCTGTTTCAAAAAGAGTAATGAAAATGGCCAAACTGGGAGTTGGGCCAGATCCTTCAGATCTGGAACAATCTGATTTTAGGAGGCGATGCTAAATAATGTCTGTGATATCAAACAGCTTTACAGGATGTTGTATCAGAGACACAATACCGACCTCTATTTTTTATTTGTTTTTGCGTTGCTGGGGAATGTGCCGTTTAATATATAAAGGCTTTGTTAGAATAAACCTAAGCTGTCGTTACTGACAGGATGTTATATCCCTGAGAAGCCCCAGTCCCCCCCTGTATTCTACAAGAAATCCCCTGATTGAACTTCTCAAATGTGGAGTTATGTCTAAAAAACAGGCTTGTTTTTTTTTGTAAACAAAATCTCCCCTTTGTGAGTAAAATATGAACTATAAGAACAAATTATGATGTAAAAGATAGATCTAATACAGTAAACAGTATTATTTGGGGGAATAGCTAACACTAATTATTCTTCTTTTTTGATTTTTTAAAAGTGAAATCCGTTTTTTGGCCATTATGTGCATAAGAATCAACTGGAGGAGATCATCCTTGACTATATCTCATACTTAACTCACTAGGTGGAGAAAATTTGGACAAACCTCACATTTAATTTGAAGATTTCTATCTGAGGGGCATTGCTTGTACAATGCAGGGGATTGGGGACTTTTCGGGGATACAGCCTTGCTGTCAGGATAGGCCTAGTTCTTCACTTATTTTTTTTGTAGCCTCAGATCCTCCTGTCGGTGGTATTTTCATGTGGTTTTCTCATCACCCTCAATCCATGGCTGCACATCTGTGACGGCGTGTTAACCTTGGCGCCCGTGGAGTGCGTCTGCGCTGGTGGATGAGCTGGAGTTGATGAGTAATGAGAGTCGGAGTGAAAGAACGGCAGAAATGAGCTGGGTGTTGGGTCTGATCCCTCCGTCCCTCTTTTGTTTCTTTCTGCTTCCTGTTCCAACGCTGAATAGATGCAGATGATGACTGTGCAAAAAAACACCTTACTGTCAATGAAACTCCACTCCAGGACATAACAAAAAAAAAATCATTAACAAGTTTTGCTGATTTTAGTTTAATTAAGAAAGATGATAAACTCAATATTTTTGAATAATTGTAGTCTTGAAAACTTTTTTTGTTTGTTTTTGTTTCAAATTTAGCCCGTCTGCTTAAATGAAGCAATTAGACACAATATGAGACGTCTATGTTTAAACCTTGAGAGACCACACTGTAAAAGAGAAAATTAAATCAAATCAGTGGGAACACATAATTAAATTAAGCATCATTTAGTTGAAAATACGTAATTTAATTTCTTCTCCAGTGAAAGTCATTTTCTAGAAATCGCATGCAATTCTTATTCTTACTTTATTTTTTTTACAGCGTGTAATATTTGTCTGCAGGAAGAAAACAATGTTGGAACCATGCATCAACAATAAACAAATATTGATTTACTGTTTTACAGTGTAATTTCCCGAAGGTCAAACTTGAAAGTTTTGGAAAGAACTTTCCGAACCAGGAATTTCACTTTTTTATGCTTTAAGTGTAAATCCTGCACTATAAAAGAAAAACTATGAAAACACTTGAAGAGATACCTTCAACTAATAACCTAGATTAAATCAAGTACTGTTGAATCTAACGTATTCATTTAAGTTGTAAATACTTAATACAAATTTTCCCTTCATTCCCTTTTATGTAGGGAAATAAATACATGCTATCCTGAAACCTAAAATAAAATCCTGAAAATGAGTTAGTATTTGAAAGAAACTAAAGGAAACTTAATCAGTTACAAACAAAACAAAACAAAAATCCACTCTACATTTAGAATACGGAACATTTTGGAATATTTTTTTCACTTTGTTGATTTGAAGAAAAAAACAACAATCAGGGGCGTTTTGTAATCAATGGGATACTTGAAGGGTTGAAATCCTGAAAAGTTACTGTATAAGCCCCATAATTTTCAATTAAGGAAGGAATTGGGATCTGAAATTAGTTTCCAGGCTGCAGACGAGACTGAATTGTATTTGAAAGCAGGTCAACAAGTTCTGTGAGAGCCGAGTGACATCGCAGACGTGGTCTTGTTCCGTAAAAGTTCCCTGTGTGAGGAACACAGCTCTCCTGTTCAGCTGCTGAACCTCCTGACTCGTCTCCTTCTTCTCTACCAACACCACAGTCGGCAGATGAAAGAGGCACCTCCAGTAATTTCACTTATTCTAATGGTGTGTTTTTGTGAAAGGAGTGTTATTTCTTTTTTATAATTAAGGCGATTGATCCGTCAAGGAATGTCTCTTAATTATTTCTCTGAAGCAAAGTAAAATGGGAATTCAATTAGTCGACAGAAAAGATGGGTTTCTTTTTTAATTTATTTTCTGAAATACAGCTTTGGCTAATTATGTTAAAGTAATTTAAATAATTATAATGTTGTTTGAAAAAGCACTTATTCGGAATGGGTGATATTTTGGGGCTGAAGATGAAACTTGGTTGTCTGTGCTTCGGATCGGATCAGAGGGAGTCCCTGTTCCAAACAATTATCAGTTCAGGCGGTGTTTACATGAGCTGGCTGTTACTAAATGATGATTTATCTCAATACGCAAGAGCGTCTTATCAAATGATCGCAGAAGCGTTTTCCCCCTTGAGAACGTCTGACAGCTTTGTTTGTAGATCGATAACTGTTAGTTAAATCCAGTTTCATTTAGGTCTTACCGTGAGGCATTGATGCTCGTATATTTAATATTTATGCGGAGATTCTCTTGTCTGCTAGGAATATAGATGGTGTTATTGTTAGTTTGTTGACTTTGCACAGGCTCTTACTCAAACAGAAAGCCCATTTTGGCATCAGCGATCGACAACTACACAGAGAGCGCTTCACCACGTTGTGACATCCCGACTCTAAACACCGTATCATTTTATTTTGAATGCTGGGAAACGCATGACATCACCAAAATGTGATCGTATGAAGGATATCCCTGAACCTACCTCTGGGTAAAATCTCACACAAGTACGTACTTTATATATCTGCGTAATGTTGATCTGAGACAGACAATCAAAGACGGGTGAAGATAAAACCTCCTACGTTGGCGGAGGTAAGAAACCTCAGCGCCGTCTAAGACGGGTAACTGCAGAGGAAGCAGACGGTATCCAGTAGAACCGCAACGTCGTGTCTCTGTGTAATTTATTCACAGCCACGTGGGATTCTTCGCCAACATCGGGATGGGAACCCGTAAAGGAACCCGTGGGTTTGGACTGAGAGAGGCTCACCCTTCAGCTCCGCATGACTGCCAACACACACACACTCACACATACACACATATACACACTCACATATATACACACACACACTCACATACACACATATACACACTCACACATACACACATATACACACTCATATACACACATATACACACTCACACATACACACATATACACACTCACATATATACACACACACACTCACATACACACATATACACACACATACACACATATACACAGATATATACTCACACATACACACATATACACACTCACATATATACACACAAACACTCACATACACACATATACACACTCACATATATACACACACACTCACATACACACATATACACATACACACATATACACACTCATATACACATATATACTCACACATACACACATATACATATATACCTACACACAAATATATAAACACACACACACACACCATCACATCCAGTCAAAATGGATCTTTTTGGGTCTCACCCAGTCCTGTGAGAATGAAGAGACCCAATAAGAAAAATAAGACATAAAAGGAAAATGGAGACAACGTGATGGAGGAAAATTAGAGTAATCTGTCACAGCTTGGCGTGATCGGAGGGGATGAGGGATTATGAGTTTTCAGGGTAAGTGCGGGGGATTTGGACTCGGATTTAGACGGTTCCATCACAGATCTCTCAATCACGCAGCTGCTGACAGATTTCTACGCGCGGTTCTATTTAGAAACTGAACAGACTCAGATTTGCTTTTCTGCTCTTTTCTGCACACGTACTTAAAATGCGCGGAGGAGGAAGCGTACCTCCAGAGAGCCGTGACTTTGAGTTGGAAGCTAAATTTATACGGTGCAAAGCTTGTCTTTGATAGCAGTATGCCAATTAAGGTGGGGCTTGTGAGGACGCCGGTGATAACAATAAGGAAGACAGCTTCTCTAAACCTCCAATGTGTTAATCCACAAGATCTGCCCTCAGGGGTTCACACAGCAATCCTGTTTCAGACGAGAGAAAACATCTACATAAATCTCCTTCTTTCTACTCAAGCACATTGTTAACTTTGTCTGTCTGACGTTAAACACAGATGTTTGTCTCATTCAAGTTCAGTGTCATTCACCCTCTCTTGTCCTCGCTCACCCTCTCACCCTCTCTTGTCCTCTCTCACCCTCTCTTGTCCTCGCTCACCCTCTCTTGTCCTCGCTCACCCTCTCACCCTCTCACCGTCTCTTGTCCTCTCTCACCCTCTCTTGTCCTCTCTCACCCTCTCTTGTCCTCTCTCCCCCTCTCTCACCGTCTCATGTCCTCTCTCACCCTCTCACCCTCTCTTGTCCTCTCTCCCCCTCTCTCACCCTCTCTGGTCCTCTCTCACCCTCACTTGTCCTCGCTCACCCTCTCTTGTCCTCGCTCACCGTCTCATGTCCTCTCTCACCCTCTCTCACCCTCTCTTGTCCTCGCTCACCCTCTCTTGTCCTCTCTCACCCTCTCTCACCGTCTCATGTCCTACTTATCATATTATTCTCTAATAGTTCAGATGTCAATCACTACGGGGAGTTTTTTTAGTGTAAAACACTGTCACTGTCTTATGGACATAACTTCACGCAGGAAAATGGGGACTTCAAGTATATACCATTTTTGTTAGCTTAGCTTATTCCATGAATTAGGAGCTGAAAACCGAGACTCTTAAATAACCCAAGTCGGTGTGGACTTTGGGAACTATGAATAACAAGGTATCTCTAGTCTGAAGACCAGGATTGACAAATCTCCATCTTAGAAGGACAAGATAAAAAAGCTCCACGTAATGGTTCTAATATGAAGTAGAAGATAAATACCAGATGGATCGCCTTGAATCGGTTCATACGCAACCAATTTTGACTAAACGGTTTGGAAGTTATTACGAAAAAACGGGGTTCTTCCTTAAAAAGTTTTCGACCGTAACTTCCTGAGCGTTGAGTAGATTTAGTCCAAATTTGGTGCATGTGAATGGAAACAATGAGATCTGACTTGTACATATCTTATTTTACTGAATACACTTCATGAAAAACTCTGAACAATCAGGAGTTTAATTGGGGGGATTGTTTGTACAACACCTTGGATCGGGGGCTTTTTTCGGGGATGTACCCTTGCTGTCTAGTACAACAGTGTTCGCCTATTTTCTGCAGCGCTATTGTGATGTACTGTGATATTATTTAAGTTTGTCTAAAGGTTTTCTTGAAGATATAATTGGACTTTTTGACTTTGACCCCACTGGGGGGGTCAACATATCCCGGTTTGGGAATAATGTAATGAATCATTTCTTTCTTTTTTTCTTCATTTTGTGCTTAAAAAGTGGACAGATCGCCCCTTTAATAGGAATGCAGCCTTTGGCCACTTTTAAGTTACTGTTTTCCACCTAAGTCTGAATAAATATTTGCACTTGCTTCGACACAGTTACATCAATCTCTGTCTCCGTTTCTGTGTTTTACAATATTTATAACTTTATCTCTGACACATGGAGAATTCTTTCTTCCCCATTGTCTCCATCTTTTTGATAAATAAATTGCTTTCGCCGAGCTGTGGAAGCATTAGCTTGTCATGACAGACATCATTCCGTGAAACCTGTTAAAGGCCTAAAGACGCCATCAGAGGAGGGGAATCTGATAACAGGCTGCATTCATCACTTTCAACTGTCACACCAGGCAGATGACTCCAGTATTTATTCTCGGGGTTGAAAGGTTTTTTTTCCACGATTTTGGAATGATTTTTTTTTACCCATATGGGTTTGAAGACATCAAAGATGAATAGGTCTAGACGGATGAGGGAGATGAGTGGTGTCATGCCGCAAAATCAAATCTTCCTCTCTTGTATTTATACGGTGGGATCTTTGTCTGGCTGATTGAATTCATGATTCCAAACAATTAAAATAAACACATTTTTAGACTTGTGAAATGACAGACGGGTGATGTTTTTTTTTTTTTATAAACAATCACACATAAAAGGTTCTCCAGCTGTTATTATTAGTATACCAGATTAGTATTAGTCCAATCCTGAATATCTCCAGCAAACACTCTTTTGACTCCAGTATGAGGAAAAATGTCTAAAGTAGCTGCTGCCTGTATGTTTGTCACATGACGGGTTTCAAGAACTTTCTAGTTAGTCGAGAGTTTTTCCTCATTGTTTGCATAAATCCCAGGGATAATTCAGTTTGGATCAGGTCGAGAAGATTTTTGTAGAAGAATTTAAATAGACCTCTGTCTATAGAATAAAATAACAGTTGTATGCCATCGAATGATATCCTTTGATATAATGCCGATTAATGTCTGTTGTCGTTATCACTTAATCTGTTCATTAATTCTTCTATAAAATGTCAAAAATAAATACTCAGGATGCTTTTTACCAATTGTTTTTTGTCTGATAAAAAGTCCAGAACGCAAAGATTCGAGTCGGCAGGTTTTTAAACGGCGGGAGAAAAAATAAGCTTTTCACTTTTAAACCCTTTAATGTCCTACTCATCTGTTCGGCTGAGTGTAACTATTTCTTACTGAAAACTGTGACTGAACCTGTTTATAATCTGAGAGTTAAAAGAATAATGTGCTGGATATGGAGCCCTGGGGGACACCGCAGGAAGTGGCTGCGGTGTAACCATGGCTACAGAAAAGTCCTCATCCATACGACAGAATTATGTCATGTTATAGAACCAAAAGAAAAGTCCGTTTTCCAAAAACATGCTGTACCAGGTAATCTAATTACAACTGACTATTATCCACCCAGTGTGATTAGTTTTTCCTGATTGAAACATGCGCGACCAAACAATCTCTCTTAGTGTTTCTAAGATATTTAATCAGCCCAAAAAAATCAGATATGCAAAGAAATGTTTTTTCCTTAGCTTTTATTTTTCCTGCTTCGGAAATATAAGGGATAAGATCAAATTTGGTGTAAATATGATTAAATGCTGTGAATGATGCATGTCGTTTTATTGAATGCATCATGAAGGGAGCAGCGGTACTGAACTCCAGGTTCAGTCTGCAGTCACACATTTGGTAGTGTTTGTCTTTCCTTGCCTTCAGTTTTCTCGGCTCATGAGGCCGACGGTTGTTTTGGCTCCTCTGTTATGTGCCATCAAACATTTGCAGAATTCTGGGGTCTCAGCGCTCGTCCTTGTGTTTGGGGATTTCCTGTGTTCATTCATTAGAGTGTTTGAGGAGACTGTGTGCGTCTAGTTTTGAGAGAGTGTGTGTTTTGTTTTTGGAGCTGAGGTGTTCACAGAGACCTGTGCTCCGTCGGCGCTGACGACTTATTGACTGCTGTATTCAAACCCATAAGAGCTGACACAGCCTCTCTCTGTGAAGCTTCTCCATCATCAGCCCTTTCATTACAGGCGGGTCAGACAGCAAGGATGGTCTTGACTTTAATGTAATTAGAAGAGAGGTCAAATCGAACGATAAGGTGACATAAAAGCAGCCGAGACCGTTGTCCAGTCGTTCCTGCGTTTTTATCGGAGCGCTTCCTCCTGTTGAGCTGCATCGTCCTTTTCCTCTGTCTCGCCAAACATTTTTTACTCCCTGTCAATAAACCAATAAGAACATTGTTTCCTTTCTTCCCCCTGGATTTGTGAAGAGGTGACAGACCTATCCTTCAGAGGAAGTAACAATTCATATAAAAACAAGACTATCATACAGACACAATGTCAACAACAACAGAGTATTTATCACTGGGACCCTGGCTGGGTGTTGATTCTCCCTTTGCCTCAAATACCCGCCATGTTAATCGTTTTCACTCTCAAAATGTGACGAGAAAAAGTTTGGGGACGAATCACTGAATTCTGTTGTTTATTTTTGGATATTATTATTAAACTCTCCTTTATTTTAAGATTAGTAACGATTCCTGCTGCTGTACTTAGGCACTACGGTGAGGTTGACCCTCTGTGTTTGACCTTCATTAATGTGGAAAAGAAGAAACATCAACTTAAATCATCTGTCCCTTGAGAATTGTTTTGTTGAGCCGATTTAGTCCTTATTTGGTGAATATACTCGAGGAGATCTATCTCATTTATAAAATATTTTATCCATACTTTAATAGGTCCAGTTATTATTGTATCCTCATGGGGGGGCTCAGAGAAAAGTCCTCTGTCTTCTGGGAAGCATCAATTTCTCCAAAAATTTGCAGAGCAGTAAAGAAAGGGGAGACAGTGACTTTTAGTCTTAAGCGGTTGATTTATGTCATTTTTCTGGTGTTTTTTTTTTTTTGTCCTGATGTATCTGACATTCTCAGCCTGGAATGTGATGAAGGAAAAGAGAAAGGAAAGTAGGAAGGAATACAAACCGAGCTGTCACAGCTCAGGGTTAATAATGAACGGTCGCTGTGATTTCCCGGCTAAGCTCCTAGAACATATCAGCACAGTTGTCTCCTCAGGCTATTTCCTCGCGTGGTCACCTCAGCTAGTGACAGATTCAATCTGTCCTTCCTCTGTGCTGTCCTGGCACACTGATAGTCCTGGCTCACTATTTATCTTGTCAGCACACATTCGGCACTTTCCTCCATCTGTAACTGGTCTGGTAAGTGGCCCTGTCACCTTCCTGTCATGGAACCTTATTCCAGAGTTAGGCATCCATCTCCAAATGTCCACAACTGTTGTCCTTGCCCTGTTCAAATGACGTGGTTCCCCCAGGTAACTGGGTATGGATGGATAGCAAGCCCTTCAAAAAGACAAAAAGTAACAAACAGTACTATTCCTATATCCCTGGTCCCTGAGCCCCCAATCCCCCGTGGTGTGCCAGCAATCCCCTTGTGTGAATTCCTAAAATTAGATGTGACGTTACGTCCTCAACACAGTATTTATAGAACAAAAAGGCTAACCTTTGGTGATAAAATATAAACTATTCGAATATGATGTACAAGATAGGTCTCCTCGATTCATATGCACCAAATTTGGGCTAAATCAGACCAACAGTTTGGAATTTTAGTCTGATAAATAGTATTTTGTTAGTACTAGAGCTCCCCCTAGGGAGTAAATATGATATAAGAGAAAATTAGATCTCATCAAGTTCAGTTTTTAACCAAATTTGGATTAAGTAGGACCAACAAAAAAAGCCCCAAAACTTTTGATGATAAAGCCCCCACTAGTGTCACCCCCCTCTCGACTCTGAGCAGGAAATTTGGATGCAGTGGATCATTTTATGTCATATGGAGTTGATGGGATGAGTTATAACTCAGCTCAGGACAAATCCCTGTTCGTGGTGTTTCTGTGAATAACTGAATGTTGCATAACATGAATGTGCCAACACACTTTTTGGCACCCTATTTAATTCAGCAGGTTCCAGCCGGGAGCATGAAGTCAGGATTAACGGACTGACGCTGACTACAGGAGTTTAATGATTTAATACCGGGTCTCACATCTGCTGGACAAACCAAATAATCTGCCACAAGAAAATATCTGTTAATATTAAACCTTTTTTTTTTTTTCAATTTGGCTCTTTTTTTACACAAACATCTGCTCATCAACAATGCAGCACAGGAAGGGCACCCCCACCCCCACCACCACCACCGTCACTGTTTGTTAATTCTGGCTGTCAACAAACGCTTTAGCATCTGCCATATCATGACATTTTCATTTCTATCAAACGCAATCTGCAGTAACTCGCCTGATGTGGACTTTCACGCGCGGTGATAATACAAATCCCCCTGAGCCACTTACACGTCTTTAAATACCTGTCAGAGCTGTTTGCAGGCCTATAAGAGCAGATTAAGCAACGTCGGATCAAGTTATCGGTTTACAATAACATCGGTCCTCAGCTCTGCAATTAGCAGAGAATAGACGGCTAAACGTATTATCCTCGTGTCTGACATGTTCGCCTGTGTTTTCAGCTACGTTACCTCACAAAGCAGAATTACCATGAACTGGTTACCATTCACCCATGGCCATTATTTAAAGGTACAGTTTGCAAAACCAAAATTAATTTATTTTGATTTCAGTTATATTCCCCAAAGGAGTCAGGGATATTATGGAATCTGCATCGCATCCGTCAAATTAACGCGATAACTCAGTATTTCATGGATCATTTGCAAATTTTATACCTTCATAGACCTTAGTACGAGGAAGAACTGGAATGATTTAGGGTGGGCAAAGGTGAAAAGGTAACAAAACAAAATTCAAGTGCAAGTTGACTAATCTCAATTAAACTTGGTTTATTTTGGCCTCGTCACACCGACATGCTAACGTTCTGACGGAGTGGCCTTCATCAGAGCATGAGCGAAAATGGAGGTCAGGCAGTTTATAAACAGGAAGTGCTATAGATAGGCCCCAGAAGTCACATCCTGAGCTCAGAAAAACATTTTTCCCATTAATATGTCAATAACTAAAAGGCAGGTGAAGCAACACAACTTATTTTAGATTGGACAATTTGAAATAAGAAAATTCATCATTTATCGTTATCATAAACAAATGACAATTAATTATACGGTTCATTAGTTTGAAATCCTTTCAGAGAAAACATTTGGAGGTAAAACGTCATTCAGTCTAGCAGGTGTCATTGTGTTGAGTGTTTTTTTGATTATGGGTTTGGTTGGTTGCATGTTTCGACACTATGGGAAACAATATGTCCGAATGTTCTTTAGCCATAATCCGATTTAGTCCAAATTTAGATAATCTGAATTTGACTTGAGGAGCTCTATCTTGTATATGTAGAGTTTTACTCTAGTAGTTCATATTTTACTCACATGGGGCAACTTTTTTAACAGGAAACATTGCTTTTCGGACATAACTTGACATTTAATTTGAAGAGTTCAGGAGGATTGCATGTGCAACTCAAGGGAACGGAGGCTTTCCGGGTATACACACTTATATACAGACCCGAATTCATACATAATTGTGCTAAATATATATATATATAATATTATAATAAATAAATCATACCAATCTGCGTACTTGCTGTAACTCTTTAAACCTCGTGGAACAATTTAGCCACAGTTGAAAGTTGTACTTTTTCCACTTTTCTTGCTGCTGTGCAAAGAGACTCTGGGGTGTTACTGCAGCGGGATTCTCTTTGAAGATTACACCTGCTTATGCCGAGTTGTCGGAACACTAACGCGTGGAGGAGATGATCTTGACAGCGAGACACGATGCAGCTTTTCCTCGGCTGCTACACAGCTATCAGCAAACTTGTAAAGTTCTAGTGGGGCGAGGGAACACGCTTTTTCTTCTTGGAAGCTTTCAGTCACTTTTCTGAGCTTCTGACAAATGAGTAGATTTCAGCCTCTTTTCTTCTGGGGAGTGATCCTGTCTAGATATGACATCATCATCAATAATGTAGTTTCTTTTTCTCTTTGACAACCCCTCATATGACTGAAAGATGAAAAGGAGCGCAGGAGTGTCTCGCTATATTTGATGCTTTATTCTGGAATCTCAACCTACTGGAAGTAGAACCTTATTAGAAATCTACTGCACAGTTCAGCTTCTCCTTTTGAGCAGCTTGGTGCCGATTGTGGAGATTAACTGGACTCAAATTCAGTTCATTGAGTGTATATTTTTTCATATAGTTCTTACAAATGCGCTTAATTCACTATTAAGCTGACTTTATTCTTCACTGACTTTCAAACTTGTGTCACATAAATTTTCCTTCTTTTTCTTGACAAAAAGATGTGACTTGAATTTGTTGCTGGAAAGCTTGAGGTGCTCATGGTCGGGACAGACAAGTATCACAAATACATGTTACATCTCCATCGGACGGTTGATGTGAAGATAGTTTGGCCTAAATTGGACCAATGTTTAGGAAGTTATGTCAGAAAAACTGTTTTCAATAGAAAAGGATTAAAATAATAACTATTAGGGTAAATATGTGTAGGAAAGATCTCGTGTCGATTCATATCAATGTTTTAACCGATTCTTTTCTTTGTCGGGTTGAGGTTCTCATTGAGATTTTAATCAACTGATCTTTCCCTAACATCAATCCAGTTCTTTCTTGCATCAATTTTTAATGAGGCTGTCCTTTACAGAGGGGGGTCTACAACCAGACCTGCAGATCTGCACCAGTTCTCTGGGCTCTGTTATACCAGTGTCAGGAGGATTCAACCTCGAAGGGCCATGAATGTGAAAACTTTTATGGCAAACCGTTGAAGAGTTTTTGACTTATCTCCATCTCAGCCAAAGTCCCAGACCTACTGACTTTGGTGATTAAAAACAGCTTGGTGTGTTTAACCAAATTGCTCAGAACAACAACAGGTCACTGCAGCAGCCAACCTTCAGCGCATTTCACAAGCAGCCATCACCAAACTACATTATCTCTTCCTCAGCGGTCCCGGGCTATTTTAGCGCAACTAACACCCCCCCATCCTGCCAGTCACGTCTTCATATCCATCCTCCTTTCTCATTTACTCCACCCATGATGCTCGGAATGGGATCCAGCGCCGGGAGAATTCCAGCCCTTTAGCACAACAGCAAACTCATTACTTTCATTAGGCCCCATTATATCGCCGCAGACATCCTTGTTAAAATGTCGTTCTCTAATTCCTTTCAATACTCATCTCCAGCCGGCTGTCCCGGCAGGATTAACATGTCATTTATTGGGATGGAGAAGAAAACAAGCTCCAAGTTGATTAGCAGAAGTAAACAGAGAGAGAGAGGGGGGTGGGTTGAACGGGGAAGAGGGTTACAGGTTCATTTAGGAGGCATCATCTGTTTGAGCCGCACTCAGCGCAAAAGTCGGTACAGGAGAGTCTAAGAGACCGATCCTTAGAGTAAAACACCATTACTATTATTTATTCAAGATTGATGAAAACGATCCATGAAATATTCTTTGTGATTTTTTTGGTATTGTGTTAAGATGAAGGATCTGTGGAAGCGGCATTTCTGTAATATTTAAAAAAATTTCTGCTTTATAACTACCCACAATTCATTGCATGGCGGATGAGCAATTTCAGTTTTTCCAAGTGTGTCCGAAAAAAGAAGTCATGAATCATATAGATGTGGTATTTACTGACATCGTGATTATGATTTCTGTAGAAGTATGGGTTCTAATTGTGTTAAGGCTGATTGTCTTGGAGCAAGACCCTGAACCCTTAAATCCCCTCTCAGGGTCTGCCTGTTGCTCCTCATGTATGGTTAATGTAAGAACTAGTTCACAAAGTTGTTCCGTATGTGAAGAGTGATGAAGAGTAAACATTATTGCTGGCATCATTCTTGGGATAACTTGAAACTTTGAGATGATGGCAGCAGAAACAAATAGAGAAAATCTCCACAGCTCAGATTCATTTGGTATCACAGCTACACAACAAATGAAAAAGCAATCCAGATGTGAGATATTTCAGGCCAAAGGCTGAAAAATGAAAATAAATAATTTGCCAATTGTTCAGTTAGTGATCTGCAACAATTACTTTAATATTGTTTCTTTGGTACCAAGGCAATAAAACTGGAGAAAGTTGAACACGTTTTTCATTTCGAGCTGTTTAGAAACATGGCACCCAAACACTTCTGAAGTCTGGATTTGACCGAAGAATAACTCAAACTTAAGAACTATATTTAAAAAGGAAGCCCTCTGCTCAAAATTCAACTCATATCTGGAACGAATCCCTGCTTTAAAACTATAAGGGTCCGGATCGGTCTATTCTGGGGTTTGGGTCTTCATGAGGACGAACCACTTCTCCAAGTGCCTGAGTGTGAATGTATAAAACCCAACTTCCTCTCTATCCTGCCTACGAAGCAAACAGTCGACTGCTGTATTTAAAGAGGAACTCTTCTGGATGGCGGCATATTGAAGTGGGAGAAGCCATAAGCCTCAGTAGTTCCAAATAAGTTTGGGACGGCGCCACAGCAGAGCACAGCTTCTATGATACTGCTATTTTTGGGTTTTACCATGAACTTAAAGACACTCTTTCCTCGGGACTGTTCTGCACCATCTGCAAACCCCCCCCCGAAAAACCATGGCAAGATATGTTTCTCCGGAGTAAAAAAAGTTCATTTTACCGCATTTATCTTGTGGACATAAAGTGTGAAGCCAAAAATGCATTAAAAGATCTCCTCTAAACCGTGATAAATAATACATCTCAAATCTGGTAAATACTCTTTTAAGAAAAATAATAATTCTAAACAAGGGTTAGAACCTGAAACTGTCAGAGCTTGTTACTCTGGGGGAGGAAAAAATTGAGCTTGGTAAATGTAGTTGTTTCTGAATTTAGATCTAATCCTCGTATTGGCTCATTTTAGATTCTTTGTATTACCTCATTTTAGTTAGAGGTGCACCAAGTGCAATTTTGTTGGCCGATCACTGTTTTTTTATAAAGTCATATCTGCCGATACGGATTTTGGCCGACTCCGATTCTTTTCTTTGATCAAGGACTTCCTGGCCACATGGCTGGCTCTGCATTATTGCTAGCCTTAGCTGCTCTGCTAATGTTAGCTCCTTGAAAGCTGGTTGTTCCTCGGGGGACTACATTTGAAGTGTGTGATTGAGTGTGTTGTGCCAAACCCTTGTTGAGGTTGTTCCTCCACAGCTTATTTTGTCCTAACTGGTGTTAGAAACTGGTTTACTTGCGAGATGTTTTGAGCCGTGGTCTTTCATGCTTGGTGGGCTTGTGCAGCACACGCGTGTTACCGACACGGAACCGGCTGAATGAAGCTACTCGGCTGATGAAAGTAGTTCATATATATGTGTGTATTTGTTGTATTGTGTCTATTTAATTGTTGCCCAGTTTCTGTGCTGCTCTGGCCACTCCTGGAAAAGAGATCTTGAGGGGGATTTTTACCAATTTAAATAAATTAGAGATTATTGCGGTTGCTTTAAACAAAGAACAAATAGAATCAGAAAGTGATTCCTAATGTCCACCTTTAGTGTCCATCTTACTGATTATGACGATAAAAAACGCATCATAATGATCATAATAAAACCTTATAATGATCTGTGAATGCATTACTGAAATACTTTTTGCTTAATGGATGAAAATGCATCCGACTGAATGATTAAAACACGTCTGATGCGTCATGAATGTATTATAATAAGACAAAGTATCTGTGAGCACCCCTTTTATTGTAGTTTCTTATCCTGTACTTCCATACATAGTAAGTGGCTCGCTTGTGTCACTTGGGAATTTTCCCAATAGCTGTTGCTATAATGTAAAATATTTGTATGTGTAATGATGCAATTTAGGTCGCAATTATTGTAAATAGTTCCTGACAAGGACATTAATTACACCCAGTGACTAATTGCAATGTTTTCATAAGAACCCCTCATCAGCTCTTAAGTCCTGAAATATGCAGTTTAATCATCTTTGCCATTCTGAAAGGGAATGGAGGTGCTGGATTTGACAATCAACTCTTGGGCTCTGCTCCTGAAAGGAATGAAAAACATGGTGTTTCCCTGTGATTTAACAGCTATTATTTATCCCGGCCTCCTAAGAGCGACTTAAAGATAAACATGAATCTGTATTCCAGCGGTCTATAAAAATAGGTGTTATCATGTAGAGATGAGGGATTTGACTCTCAGTGTTCTCACAGGTCGATTGGTGCAAATGTCATCCATGTTCCCCTCAGTGGATCCTTCCTGCTGCGGCCGCTGAGTGATTTGTGTTGTATGTCATCACAGGGAGAATCTCACGGTGACATATATCAGTTATTCCTGTCCTACTCTAAAGTGTCGGACTATATCCGACTGTAGTTGTTGAGTTTTCTCGCCAACATGAATACCCCAAACTCTTCAGTGATGTAATGATTGTAATTGGTGGAATTTGAGTGGCACTGTGGAACCACACAAATGTTCTTGTAGTTTCATAAACTGGCCGACTGGGAGACTATCGTCGTTCCCGGACTTCTCCAGGATATTCCCTTGTTGTCGGGGACAACAGCCGCGTTTTATAGACACGTTCTGAAGATGACTCATTCACTGAAAACACATTTACTGAGTAACTGCAACTTTTATGAATATAGATGTTTCCTCCCAGTACTAATAGTGTGGTATTTATAATAAATGACAGTTACCTGTAGATGATTGGTATTTATGTTATAAATATAACAGGTCCAAATAAGCAATAATATCTCAGCCCAGTTTTGATGTCTTATCTTTTTCTTTACTTCCACCTGTAAATAGTTGTCGGAATCTTGTTCCAACAAATAAGTGGCAGTGAAGGCAACATCCGATCAGACTCTGACTGTGTGTAAAAAAAACAAACATGATTAAATCTGACTCCCAGGATTCTGATTGTGTTTTGTTTTTGTTTTTGTCTCTGAAGGAGTCTTAAGAGAGATGTCAACAACTCGTCTGCTTGGAGGCGTGGTGAGTCACGAATTTTGATTCAGTACTTCTGATCCAGATCGTTGTTTACTTTGAAAGAAGATCACTTCAGTTATAATAACAAAAGTATAACGTAGAATAGTACAATAATGGATTCATACAACTTCAACGATAGATTAATACAACGGTTAAAGTCAAACCAGTGAAATAAAGGGAAAATCACAACTGTGTCATTATGGATCAATACAAGGAAAATAACGGATTTGTACAACTTCAATAATGATAAATACAATTGTAATAACAGGATAATATCAGAGTCATAATGGAATAAACAACATATTTTAATCAATGCGGGTCTCAGATGGATCAGAAGTAGTTTGAGTATGGTTTAAAGAGAGTGATAACAGTGTAATAATACCAGAGTAATAACAGTATAATAAGACAGAACAGCGTCCTAGGATGAAGACTACCTGTCTCGTAATCTAACCATGGATTGGTTAGATGGAGACAAACAAAGTCAATCAAATAAGTAAATAACCAGACCTTATATCACCATGGAATCCAGATAAGACTAGAGATACAAAGGAGAGTCAATGATGAGGAATATATACTGGGAAATACAACTGAAGATGTTTTATATCCCAGCTCCATCTGGATGAAGAACCAGAACTTCTACACTCTGTCTAGTCAAGAACTGAATCTTCAAGGATTGTGACACCAAGGTCGAGCTAATGAATTCAGGCTTTGTTTTTGCTTCACTAAAAGTGTGCAGAAGTCTGACTTTAGAGGCACGTATTTAACTGTAGTTGAAACATAATATTCATGATTTCATCTCCTTCCCTCCCGTCTTCATGTGTGGCACGTTACTGACCAAACACGCTCTGATTTCTGACACTGTTCATCATAACCGCCATCAAGTCAGCGCTCACGCAGCGATACTTGTCATAATTACTGGCTCACCTGCAGCAACGATGGTGATTTAGCCTCAGGGTGTCACATCAGCCATGAACACAGCAGCTGCATTCCAGACTCCCAGGTGACATCTGATATTTATGACTGTTTTTTTTACTTCGGCTCTACTGACGGACACATCCCCATTAGAGGACACTTGCTTTTCTTTTGCGTTCTACATGAGGAACAGATTCTGTGATGAAGTGTGTATATATATATATATATACTATACATATATGTATATATATGTGTATATAAATGAATGAATGAAATTTCTGCTAGCTAGCCAACTGCATTAGGGTTTGTTTCTAGCTTGTGTTAGCTTAGCAACATTAGATAATCCACTCCCTAAATCATATTTTGAACGCTCCACTGTAAACCAACTTTTACCATACATAAAAGAAGCTTCTGTAAACATTTAATGCAAATAAAAGACAGTTTGATTGACAAATATAGTCAGAAAAAGGCGGAGCTTAGATCCATTAACCTACCTCAAAGCGAAGTCTTATGGAGCAGTGGGGCGTTAAAAAATATTGTTCGTATCAGCATTTCATCATTTATTAATAAAAATCAATACTTTTGAAGAAAAAAAATTATTTACGATACGAAAAAGTACGGGAAATAATAAAATCAACCCGATAACTAATAAAATAAAACAACAAGAAGAATAATTAGAGCCGCCACACTTTGCTCAAAGGTAACTAGAACAAGTGGAATTTCTACAACTCTACAACGTCTATGTGTGACTGATGTGTCAACTTGAATCCCATCAGCATAGAAATCACTTTTCATGTAAAAGGGCCTTTAGAATTCATCATTGTTGAGGATCGTAGCCTGAACTGGACCTGCAGATGTGATGACAGCTACACAGATACACAAATTCCCTCTGATAGTGACACATCTTGTCACATCTGGGCTCTGATCACTGGTTTATAACTCAGGGACTCTGAGTCAGCCAGGAGCAGAAGTGGATACCACTCTAGGTTTCCACAAGATCCATCATTCATATCCACGCCTGTTTATTGTCTTAGCTGTAATAAATAGTGCAGTGGTGACAGATTCCTGGCATATCCTGTCTGGTTTGTTCCTCTTCCTCTGAATAGTGAGCAGCAGCCTAATGATGGAAACCTCACTCAGCATTCCCCCTCTGAATGCTTGCACTGTAAAAACACCTTCTCATCTCTTTTACCCTACTTTTTCTACGTGTTCATTTCAGTTTGTCTCAAAGTGTCCGAGGTATTGCTGTTTAGCTCCTCCGTCTCAACCTTTTCAAGGTCAGCTTTTGTCCGAAGCTGAAGCCAATGTCTGTTATTATTGGATGGATTACCAAGGAATTTGCTACTGATATGGATTCTAGTGGATTCAGAATTTTCATAGAATTGTCATCGCTGCACATCTTTCTTGTTAAACTTCCTAACTGTTGCTATGATACCGTCAACTTTGATGCATATACATCAACTCATAGAGATCTGACTGGTACGTCTCATATTTTACAGTAATTGTTCATGTTTCACTCACTACTCTTGGGGTTGTTGTTTTTTTCTTCTTCAAAAAACAGTCCAACTGTCCAAATTGGCTCATATGAACCTGTAGAAGGAGACCTGTCTGGTATATATATATCTATATATATATAGATATATATATAGATATATATATATATATATAATGTCACTATGATGGATCCTATTTTACTCATAAGGGGGATCTTTTTTTGGAAAACACTATTACTCGTTCATAACTTCCCAAAGTCCAGTTATGACTAAATGTAGTTTCTATGAATTGACTCAAGGAAATCTGTCTTGTTTTATTCCTGAACTCAGACAAATTTGTTAACTGTACTTATCTTCATCAGTGAGTCCCTATGGGATCTGATCCTAGAGCAGACTGCTGACTTCATAGAAATAGTTAGGTTGGGGGGATTGCTGGGAACAATACAATGTATTAACTGCATGACAGTTATTACACAGTTGTTACATAACTGCGTAATAACCGTTATGCAGTTACTAATGGATGTGTAATACCTGTATTGACTGTCGAGCCTGTGTCGTTTAAAGTAAGTAATATATGCAAAATCCAAAACTGGGAGATTTAAAAAAAAACGCTAGTGAAGGTTTCTGAACGAAGACTTAAGTAAAGTGAGAATGTGTGTCATTGTGGGAACCAGGAGCTCCTTGTTTCCTTTGTAGTCGACCAGATCAACCACCTTTTTAGCAGGGTAGCTAATGTTCACTATGTAAAGACATCACATGTGATGTCATCACTGCTGTGTGATGTCATCACTGCTGTGTGATGTCATCACTGCTGTGTGATGTCTCATGCGTCTTTTTCCAAATGCCACCATGCCATCTTAAATCACCCTGAAGCCGCCGCTGTGAGTTTGTTCAGTATAAATAAACAAAGGCAGCACAGCGATAGGTCTTTGTTCTTGTGGTCCTACTGCACCATGTCTACATAGAACGAGCTACTGTATTAAAATTTAGATCTCACAAAGATCTATCATAGATGTCGGCTCTTATCTTATGTTCTCTAGTCTTTCTTCTGCCCATCCTGGAAGAGTAGAACTTCATCAGAGGGACAGAAAAGACAATATTCATAAAAACTTCTATATGTTAGTTATTCTGTATTAAATCTATGTGACTCTGTGATTTTAATCATGTTTTTTTTATATATAGGGAAAATAGGATTCTTTTACATTCTCAGTACAAAAAAAGGACATCTTGTACTTCTTCCAGTGCTTTAGTATTTTTATCTCGGAGTATCAGTACCTTAAAAATTCATAGGCAGTCTTGTTAGACTGAGAACAGAGTCTCTGCAGAACCGCTCTCTCATCACACCCAAACAAGCAGCTGTCTGACGCTCGACGCTCTAAACCCACACCGATACTCTTTCTCTTTCTGCTCCGGGTGAAATAAACACCTTTATTTAAACAGCTTTTTTTCCATATTACTTTCCCAAATCTAATTCTGAAATGGATCCTAAAGCTTTGATGTGCCAGAGACTGACAGTGACGCAGCGAGACTTTGCTGCTCTTGCATTAAATATCATGAATAACTTAACTATCTCTTATGCAACAACACATAATCCCACAGTTTCTGTTTATGTAATGATATTTTATGACAAGTAACTCCTTATAAGATACTTATAATAGTTTGTCAAAGCGAGAATTATAATTCATACGTCGGTCCTCCAAACGCTCTCAGGGATTTTCCCATAATTCCTCTCTTTATCTCAATTTACCCCTATTTTGGAAGTTTGAAGTAATCATGAAATATGTTAGACTGAAACTTCAAGTATTCTGAATGAATACTGTAGTTCCTTCAGAGTAGCAAAGTATATTTACTCAAGTATTGTTCTTCAGTACAATTTTAAGGTACTTGTGTTGACCCATGTCAAAGGTCAAACTACTCCTTCCACTTTTATGAATAGGACCCCTTTAAGTGTTTTATCAGTACCTTATTATATACCGGAAAAGTCGGGCATATTATGGAATTGTCCTCGTCTGAAGCTGTTGGGATTGAGAAGTAGTACGCTGTAAACTGAGGCTGCGTCATTAGTTCATTTCCACCGATAACGAAAGGATGGCCCACAAATTGTTCACAGATTCTGATGAAGTCTCCTGTAGGTGTGGATCAGATGTTCAGGTGAATGTGGGTACAGATGCTGATACTGGATCACTTTTTACCCACTTTTCTAGCTTTGCGAACAACCTGAAAAATAACCCACAAAGAAATAGGCCAATCTAAAAAACAATACTCCAGCAGAGAAAGTTCTGGATGTTCCACTGTATTGCACCGTTGGACCCGGATCGGGATCATAATCTGAGTCAGGGAGCTGGAGATTCATATTTGAAGCTGGTCAGGGTGCTGTAATGGAGACGGATGACATCATTTGACGGATGACATCATTGGAAAGACTAAATGCATATTCAGTCATTCAAATGAGTGAAAGGTAATCAATTATATCTAAACGAGAAATGGACCAGGATCAGCCATCATACTCTAGTTTTGTCACCACATCAGTTCTTAGTAACTGATGTTTAATGATTCTTCACTGCAAACGCCATCAAACTTTATACGTCACATGTTCTCTCCGCACGAAATGACATAATGATGATTGAAATAAACATTCACATATATAAATAAGGGCTTAACAATAAACAAAAAAACAAACTATGAACCAGCCAGGCACTGAAAAAAGTCAATCACAGAAACTTTGATGACTGTGGATAAAGAGAGGGAGAACTAACATAGTCAGAAAACAAAGTAAATAGTTTTAATTGAAGTAAATAAGAGAATTTATATAACATCTATCAGTTCTCTCTATTTCAGGTCAGGACAAGATTTGGACAGAATTGGACTAATGTGTCGGTAGTAATGGTCAAAAAGCCCCTCTAGCGAGTAAAACATGACATAGATAGATTTAATGAAGTTTATTCATTTGGAGTCCCCAATCACCTGGATGGTACAATTAATCCCCCTGACTGACTCCTCAAATTAAATGTGAAGTTATGTCCAGTGTTTTACCTAAAAAAGATGTCCCCCTAGTGACTAAATTATGAACTTTGTTATAAATTATATGTTCAAGATAGATTTCCTCCAGTCGATTCATGTGCACCAAAGTTGGACTAAATCAGATCAGAGAATTGTAGATAAACCTCCCCCTAGTGGTGGAAATATGCAACTGAAATTTTCACAAATCGATCCAGTTCTTCCTCACACTAAGGTCTATGTGGTTATTAAATATGAAAATGATCCATTAAAGATATTTTGAGTTATCGCAATAACACGAAGGATCTGCAGTGCAAGTGGTGAGAATGACGATTCCAGGTGGTCGTATCCCAAATGTTGAAAACAGCAGACTGGTCGACCCAAATCATGCTCCATCATGAGTCTTGTTGAATAAAGGCATAAAGAAGCAAATATGTCAAGTTTGCTCTCGGAGTAAGAAAAGGAAAAGATATATAAGTGATGACATACCCAGGTCCGGTGCTGGAGGTCCGGTGCTGGAGGTGTGGTGCTGGAGGCGTGGTGCTGGAGGCGTGGTGCTGGAGGCGTGGTGCTGGAGGTCCGGTGCCTGAGGAACAGGAGCAGGGATGACATCTATTAATGATCAGATCACATTGGTATCTGACTGTGATCTAGTTTGTTTGACATTTTGAGCGTTGAAGTGATGCCTTCAAGCACTGATTTTCCACAAATAATTCGGGAGGCTTTGCAGACCGGGTGGAGGCTGGTGTCTTTCGTCCTCTTCCTCCATTCTGCAGTGATTCACAGGAAGTTGAAGCAGCTGCGACGGCGAGGAGGAGTGAGATGGACGTTAATTGCCTGTGCGATCCGATCGTTTTGCTCCTGGAGATCTCTGATTCCCTCACTGTCGCGCTGACATTGATGGAGAGAGTATTGACGCCGACCACAGGAAGACAATAGATGACATTAGCTTACGCTGGAGTGACGGCCAGCTGGATGCTACCTCACCCGTGGATAGAAACCAGAAACGTGTCGTCTGTGATCTGGACAGGGACATGGGATGAATGTCGTGGGTCTCGGCACAAAGATCCTCTTATTGTCCACCTGCCAGAACTGTGGCTCAGTTTAACCTCACCTACATCATTAGACTGACGAGAGGTCGCTGCATGCTTTTGATTCGTGTTTCCCTTAATGAGGGCAAGTTGTCCCGTCCATGAAGAACCAAACATCCACGTTTTTCCCAAGTTCTGTTTGTCTGGTCTAATGTTTGGTTTGCGTCAGATGTTTTAGGATTCCTTTCTTCCATGCGACTGAAGGTCCGACTCATCTCTTCATGGAGAATTGTCCGGAAACCTCTAAGACTCTCACGTCAGAGATTTACTTGTTGAACGACATTTGGGCTGTTAAGAAGTCAAGTATCCGACAACTGGAAATTAAAGTGACTCCTGTTATAGGGGAAAAATTTAAAAACTGAATGATAAGAAATGCCAGATATCTTCAGCCCCCAAGCTGAGGATGGATGTAGGATGAAGATGCAACCTAATTAACGCAACGGGACTCACATGTAATCAATCACATGGGTTTATAGACAGTTTTTACATTGGTTTTCATATGATCATGTATGGGTTCTGATTGTAATCTGAAGGGTTTCACGTGGGTTTTAAGCAGAAGGTGGCCCATGGGTATTTGTATGGAGTTCACACGTAAGCCCGTAGATTTGTTTTTTATGGACAGTTTACACATTGGTCTTTCTAGGTTTTCCATGAGCATTTTCATTGGTTCCAATTGTAATCCGATGGTTTTTTATGGATAAGTTTCTCATGGGTATTTGAGTAGTTTTTCCTAGAAACTTCATGGGTCCCACATTAATCCACAGGTTGCAGGTTTTACACGGGATTTCCCATGTGTTTATAAATCATATCACGAAGATGCTCCAGAACCACAAGCATGTGTGAAAGGCTTCCTCTTAAATGTGATGTGGTTTGTTGCTTTAATTTGGTTTTTTGAATTTTAATGGGTTGGAAAACTCAATCAGTATTTATTTTTAGAAGATTTCGACATTTAAAAACAAGTATGTAATAATAATAAGTCGTCAGCAACGCGGTTGATTTTTACAATATATTTCATTTATTTTTTTTCTTACAAAAACAATTCCCTCATAATCCAGAACACACAAAATGCATAAAGAAAACTGTACAGTCAGTTTAGTCATGTCTGAAGGAGTTCTAAACATGAACAATGTTATCTACAGCAGTGGTTGCTATCAATGTCTATCACACCAAGCGGTTCAGCTCTGCAGCCCCGTAGAGGGTTAAAGGAGAGGGACAGAAAGAGTCATGTGACACCGAGGGGAGATCCGAACAAACAAAAACCACATGGAAAATGTCGGAGGATCAGCAAGCGTGATCAGGTGCGGTCTCTGTGGTCGTTGCTCTCCGTGGCTCTAGTGGTGACGTCTCACTGCTGGATTGACCTCGAGAGATAAGCTGACAGACGTGACAATGAGAGGGCAAAAACGTGACTTCATCACAAGCAACTGTTAAACGTGTGTGACGGTGAGAGATCGATCATGGTAACCGGATTGGAGATGGTCTTAATTACATGCATGTCACTGATGGGTTAGACCCTCGGAGTGACTTCAGGAGGCATACCGCCATTTTCTTTTTCAGTTGGCACAGTGAGGAGACGACGGAAGCACATCCTGTTCATCAGAACATGTCAGGATGTAAGAGAGAGAGATATTATCCCATAATTATGAGATGCACATCTCTTTGAGATCTTGATTGACTGATTAGTTCTCATAATTACGAGATCAGATTTCTTAATATGAGATCTTTTTTCAGAATTTCAGGATCTAATAATTTTCATGAGATTCTTTCTCATAATTCCAAGATCTTTTTCTTGTTTTTGTAATTAAAACATAAGATCTCCTAATCACGAGATCTTTGTTTTTCAAATTTGGTGAACGCCATTGTGCCTCTGCAGAGACACTTATTTGTGCAACCTTTTTGACAAACGTCCGCCCAATAAGAAGAAGTCAGGTATTCTGTTTCTCTCTCAGTGCAACAGTGTTCTAAGAGTCTGTCTCTGCCTTCAACAGTTCTTTAAACCAGCTCGCGTGTCCGAATGGATTTTCATGGCAGACTAGCAGCAATAACTAATCACAAACAAGAAGGACGTCTGCGTTAGTCCAGCTGGGTTCCGAACCTACGCATCGCATCGCAGCGCCGCAGTCACAAACTACGTATCGGGAGATGAATCTTTAATCTGAGCTTCTATTTGTTTCGGGGGGAAACAGAAACGATCACAAGAGCAGATTTAGGCTGGATTTAAAGAGTTCTTCTTTTAAGGGCCTCCGACGGCTGTTTAATCTGTTCAACGGTCCAACAGAAACAATAAACAACAGTAGAAACCTTCAGGTTGTGAGACTTTGTGCATACTGTGTGCAAGAGATCGTTATCAACTCCTCGGCACAGACTCTATTAAACTAGTCGGCTACTTTAGTTCTCAAATATATCTTGATAGTATTCAAGACAGCAGAAAACAATGTATTAAGTATTAAACGTCATCGCCAAGAAAGAAAGAAATGTGGTATTTATTCAGAGCAACGTTTTTGATTGAATCAACTTACATCATTTTGTCTAGTCAGTGTTTAATCTTACTTATAAAATAAGACTTTCTCAATAGGCATGGTTAATGCATTCTCGGTGTCCCCCAGGGCTCCGTCCTCGGCCCACTACTTTTCAGTATATTCATGCTGCCACACATTATAAACTGGTTCAATAAGAAACGGTTGGGCAGGACATTAAAATGTTAAATGTACTTTTAATTGACCGACTATAGACATAACTACACATTCAGGGAGTACAATTAATATTATTTCTCTAAATATGCAACTCATTAAGTCTAATTAAGGTAATGTGACGCAGCTTGTATAATTACGAACGATTTAAATGCATATTTAGGGACAATAAAAAATAGAATTTGGCTGCCACACAACTACTTTAAAAATAGCTCTTTGTTATATTTAGAGGACATACTCATCTATGACGGTTAAATATTTCTACACAAATACTTGTTTCTTTAGCTGCGGTTCTGGAGCCCAGTGTCAAAGCTGGTTTTCAGCGCTTCACACGTTGCAGAGGCAGAAACCAATGATTTCTGATAAAGTTACAAATGAAGAGAAGCAGCCGCGCCGTCCTCCTGCTCCTGGATCATCATTACGAGGATTAGCACAGATGGCAAAAGTAAATTACAAAGACGGTTGAGGCTGTTCAGCCACAGTGAGGACATAAAAGCTTATTTGATAGACAAATAGTTGCTGGTGCTCATTTGAGTTTCTGCTTCGGACAGATAATGCTGGGTTCTTAAATTAGAATGATAAGAGACACAAGTACCGTCATTATTCTAGTAATTCTACAGTAGGTAGTAATGGATGATTTTCTGTTCCACTAAAATATCTCCCTCCTGTTTGTGATGGATGTGTTCCAGCCCTATGAATAAAGTTGAATAATTATATTGCAGAAGAGTCAGGGATATTATGGAACTGTCAATTCAAAACCCCATAAACCTGGATTGATTTTGTGAAAGTTCAGTTTTTCCGCCACTAGGGGAAAAACTAGTCTTTTTTCAAACATGACTTTCTAACTGTTGCTCTGATTTATTCCATATTTTTCACATATGAATCGACTCAAAGAGATGAGGGACCTTTTTTGTAGGAAAATACACAGTTTCCCAACCATCAGTCCGATTGTGTCTAAATTTAGCGGACACGAGGAAAACCGTCTTGTTTTTAGTACTAAGCTCAGAAAAAAATGGTTATCTATATCATCGTTGACTTTTCGGGGACAACTCAGTGGGCCTGGTTGTAACCTGCTGGGGTCAGGCTGCCTGCCTTGTATTTTGATCTGGATGGATGCACAAACGCTCACAGCCTGTCGGATGGCGGCGCTGATGCCACTCTTCACATGGCCTCAGCATCAGCCAGGAGTCGTTACCCTGAGGGAGTCTGTTAAGTAGCTTTTTCAGGCTCCACAGCACAGAGATGGGCTGCAGGTACCGAATAAGCGAGATACAGATTATACCGCTGCAGGAGGCCCAAGAAAACGCATTGCTTCTCGTGAGCGAAACGTCCATTTCTACCGGACCAATTAGGCTCTTTGGATCGACGGTGTAAGTACAGGTTTTTTTTTTTACGCATGCGTGAGGAGAAGGAGAGCTCTCAGAGGGAAAACGTAGTACAATACCGTGACGAAGGCATGGGCTGCTAGCTTCTTCAAAGGACTCCGAACACACACACACACACTAAAGGCAGACAGGACAGACTAACAGTTTGTGGTGATTATATGCAGCACTGGTGAAAACCACAAACATCGTTGAGAAACAAAAAAATCGGAAAGCTTTTTTCTCGCTTAAAGAAAAGTGAGCGTTGTGCATAGTTCATAGTTGGTTACTAACCCCTCAGGTACCTATTTGCTGTGATAACATGGAAGGAAGTGCAATAATGTACAATTCTGTATAGTTAAGTGCACATAGATCACTGTTGCACTGAACGGCATTGACACTTTCTCCCAGTAGAAATATCACAACAGGGTTTCTTAACGGTTTTCAGTTACTCTATTTTAAGTGTACTTTTGTTACATTAAACCCAGGCCCGGTTCCCTCTTGCTCACTCCCAGAGTTGAGTCCACAACTTATGGTCACATAAATCTTTATAATAGGTCATTTTGGCCTGATTTTGCCTTTCCCTTTTTTCCACGGGTACGTCCGTCTCTAATCCTACGTCTCTTGCGTTTCCCCCCCTTTTTAACTCATACCTCACCCACCCAAACAACTGTGTTCCCCCTCTTGATGTCTGATACCTCGCAGTGCGGCGTTCTCTGTTTGCCGTTCAATACAAACAGGGATTCTGCCGATGGCGTCACCAGGTACTGTCCAAACAACCCGCTGGAGACCACGACTCTATTTGGGCCCCCCCAAGGCCAGGCTCGGGGCTCCAGGGGCTCCTTGAGGCTCCGGAGAACCTCGGTGTGGCCTGAGGACAGATCGGCAAACAGCAGATCCGTGCCCGAGGCGGCGCTGGCCACGATCACGTGCTGGTTTGATTCCGTGAAGGAAGGCTGGAAAGCCAGATCAGAGATGGCTATGGGCTCGTCCAGGTCTTGGTTCAGACCCAGCTGCCCCTGGAAGGACACCGTCTGTACTTTCAGCCGTGAGCTCTGCAGGTCAGGTGTCACAATGTAACGCCCGTCCGGTGACACGTAAGGCTGTCCTGTGACGTTAAGGTTTGGACCAATCACGGCGTCTGTCACACTGTCGACGAGGAGCTGGGGCGGGTTCTGCTGGTGCCTCTTTCTTTGGCACTGGATGAAGTAGAAGCCACTCAGATGTGTGTACGCCATGCTGACTGGGACGCAGCTGTAGTTTTTCAGGCTGATGGTCTTGACTCGGTGGAAGGTCTCCAGGTCGATCTTGTGGACCGCCGGTTCGTTTTTGAGGAAGACGAAGGCAAACCTGAATGGACAGAGTTCAAAGTTTAATAGCTTTTATAAATCAAAGGTCATCATACATCAGGTCTCTCATTAGAATTCTCATTTGCTCTTTTCTGAATTGAGTCAGAGGTGCCGAGTGTGAGCCATCTTACCTCACGTGTGTGATGATGAGGTTCGTCGGCGGGATGAAGAAGTCGCTGACCCTCTGGAAGGTCGTGCGGATAGCGTGATGTACTTCTCCAACACTGGCTTGTGGAATCACCTGTGCATTAAGATGAATCAAAGCCGTTACCATGACGAACTTCTTGGCTGGGTTACATGTAAGATTAAAGGAAGAAAACGTTTGTGATTGAATTATAATTTGCTGTCATTCTTTGACAATTACAAAAAAAAAAATTTTTTTTATTGAAATTATTTCCAGTTTCAATCATGAGCACAAACATTTTTCGATAAGAATCTTATAAACGTTGGCGACACGTCCACCACAACATTTTAAATGTAATGAAAAGTTCCTTTCAAAGCTTTTCCCTTGATCTTTAACTTTATAAATATTGGTGATCAGCCATGAAAGTTGCACCTCTAATGATTATTGATATATTAGGGAGGTGGTGTTAATGTTATGGCTGACGAGTGCATAAGCCAGTTTGAAAATGCAGTGGACCTTTGTTTTTGCATCCTTATGGCACAAAGATGAAGATATGTTTAAATAGCTTTTCATGAAGCAGCAGCACTTTCTTTTTTTCCTTCTGAAATTTAACCTGGAAATCAATTTACTTTTATGAGTAGAAAAAAACTGGTCATTTAATTCAAAGGAGTGAGGAAGCTAGCTACACTGATCATTCCGCCAGGCGCTTCAAGAACCTGCAGTGTGAAATAAATGACATATCTCAGATTGTGTATTTGTAGATTGTTTATCATCGAACACTGACGTTTAACAGAAGCTCTATACCTCGTACATGAGGTACATCCTCCCCGTTACGACTTTTAGCTTCAGCAGAACGCTGCTAGTTAGTGTCAGTGAAATCTCAAGCCCCCACAGCTGGAGTTCATCCAGGTGACACACCCATTCATCCTGGGACAGATAAACATCTGAAGCTTATGGCTGAAGATGATGAAGCTTCTTCCTGCCTCGGCTCTTCGTTGGTTATCTGAGGAGCACGATCCGCCGCCGCGGCCCCCGCCATCTCTCACTGTCACACCTGAACCAGCAGGTTTGTAAATGCAGGAGGGGGCGTGGTGATGGGCCGCGTTATTCATCATACATCATGCATGCCTGTGTGATCAGGTCACACTCAAGGACAGCTCAAGCAGTTTATGGAAGTCACACACGTGAAAATCTGCGATTATTAAAGAGTACTAATCGTTACCACCGCGCCCGCAAATCCTTCGTTTCTGAGTTATCATATTAAAACAGTTCCATGTCTCGTATGACCTCACAGGTCGATGGCCTTGCATTTCCTGTTACCCTTTTATCCTCCTTTTGTGACATTGAAGGAGGGGAGCAGCTGAAACATCGCAGGAGTTGGAAATAAAGACCTAACAAATTGGTTCAACTGAGATTAGTCAACTTTCGCTGTTTCTATTTTGTTAGTGCCACCATTTTTTCCCTCTATGGTCATTACTTGTTTTGGTTGAGCACAACAAACTAAGACACGGGGCAAGACGCGTCCACCTTCAATCCTATGACATGGATCATTTTCACAAACGTTGGTCCAATCTGGATCATCTCAGGGAGATCTATCTTGTGTATACCATCATTTATACTATTAGTTCATATTTTACCCACTAGGGGGACCTTTCATGAAAAATACTTTGGACAGAACATTTAATTTGATGAGGAGAAATTGCTTGCACGTGCAACACAGGGGATTTGGGACTTTTTAGGGATAACACTTGCTGTCGGTGATGACAGGATCTGGATCTGGTCTAGTTGTCTGATTTACTCCAAATTTGGTACTTATTAATCGAATGACTTCAAAATACTGTTGTTTTTTTTTTTAGACGAAACTTGGACCCACATTTAATTTGAGTAGTTCAATCAGGGCGGATCGCTTGTACAAGGCAGGAGTTTGGGGTCTTTTCAGGGACATACCCTTGCTGTCGGCGATATTCTCAGTGAAGTAGAGCCAGCTTTATAATCTGAGAGGAACGAGGTTCATTGAAGTAGCGTGAGGTTTAGGTGCCAATACAAATGTCACTAGAGCGGATACAGGAGACGATTTTAAAAGGAGAGCACGAAGTGTAAAATCCATTTTCATGCCTGGCCCACTACTGCTGAACCTCCACCTGAGGCCCAGCGGGGAGCCTGACCCCACACTGACTCCTCAGAACTACCAGTGCAAGAAAATAAAAGTGGAAGCTTGAGTTGCTGAGGTGTTACTCTCACTGCTTCGCTGAAATACTGATCAGAAACAGCAAAGGCTCCTTCGCTGTCGATCCTCCTCTTCATCCCATCTATTTTTAAGAAAACAGATCTCCTGCTGGTTTCTCACTGCCTCTGAGACATGAAAGGAATCCTCCTTTCAAAAGTCATTAGTGGCAGAATGTAGGGACGGGAGTGAACGAGGTTCAGGGTAGCATTATTGAGGGGCTTCTGCCGGAACCCTCAGCTTAATGCCACCAGCCCCCCTTCATCATCATTACTCATCTCAGGATCAAATCCACTCACTCAGCAACAAGAACCATCCTTCTTCTTCGCTGCTGCCTGGCTTTTATCTGAGGGAGGCGTAGTTCTGAAGGAGTAGCTTTCCCGTCACAAGGATATTAACTCAACGTAAGCTAAGACGCCGCGTGTTACCGACCGATTGTGCTTCTGCTTCATTATCGGACTAAATCTTCTTGTTGCTCCTGCAGAGCATTAAAGAAGACTGGATTCTCTGGAGGGATCACTGGCTTGTTGCCTTAGATCACACCTTCGCTGAACTATTTCATCCGGCCTGTGATACAATATCTATAATAACACCACAGATACTATAAATCCCAGGATGCATTGCAGTAGCCGGCGCGTCAACCAAGAGCACCAGCGTCAGTTCCTTCCCGCTCCTCTGTTTTCATATATCCGCCTTTATTTAGTTCTGGCTCATCCAGAGTACTAACGAGATTTGCATCGCTAATTAATGAACGTATTAGTAAGAAGCAGACGCGGTTTAAAGAAATAAAGAGAACGCACGTTTTAATTAACAGGTGAGGTGAGATCAGGTCCTCCTGCGGTTACAAACAAGAAAACACATTAAGTTGCTGGTATTTAATGCCAAATGCAGTTTTCGGCTGCTCACGCACCTGACTGTTTTCTGAGGTGCAGCCTCTCCTGACTGCAGGAACAGATAGGAAGAGCAGCAGTCTGCTTTTACTGTGTTTTTTTTTACACTCGGTGTGGACCCAGTGTTTAATTCTAGCCCCCTCTGTGGTTGAGTTTGCTTTGGATCAATGGTTGATGTAGAATTTAAGAACTAGATGCTGCCATAGATTTAACTAGGCCTACGCTGATACCCAGAACATCTCCTTGAAAAAGCCCCCAAACAGCCGTGTATCACAAACAACCTCCCATATTGACCTCTTAGACCAAAAACATGACATATACCAGATAAATCTCTTCCAGTCCATTCATCTGCACCAATTTGGACTAAATCTGACCTACGGTTGATAAATTATGGACCAAACTTTTCCCCCCTAGTGTCAGAAATATACGACCGATCTTTCCCAAAGAAGGTCTACAGGGCCGTGAAATCAGAAAATCATCCATGAAGCAGATTTTGAGTTATCGCGTCGAAATCTGCAGCAGCTATGATGATTCCATAATAAACCCCGGCTTTTCAGCCAAATCTCAACTCATCGTAAAGGAACATTACGCAAAAACATGTGACGGACTAATAAAAGCGGGAGTGGAGTTGGACTTAAGAAAGTGCAGAGACTATTTGGCCAATTTCAAAGAGAGAGAGAGAGAAAACAAGTGTGTGGGGCGAGAAAGCGCTGATTATCTTTTCGGCCCGTAGACTCAGACCGGACAGACGGCGAATCTCCGTTTGTCTTCTCTAATGAATTGACGGACACAGTCCTTCTGACGTGGACGCAGAGACGGAGCCGTGCTGAAACCTGCCTGCTTGAACATACCGCTCACACACACACACACACACACGTATTATCTGCTGAAGCGAGGCGGTGCCTCAGCGACAGCCTGCCGGAGAACGGGTCAATTACTTTTGGTCCAGATGATAATGACATTATCAGAACATTTATTTGTGGCGTGATCCACGTGGACTCCCATCCATTATGCGTTTTCACCGCAATTGCATTTTTGAGTGATTCATGCCCCGCCGTCTAATTATTCATTACCGCCGCGCGAGAGGAAATGAACGAGACGGAAAGCAGAAATGTGCTCTCTGCAGTTCAGGCGGCAGTCGCGAAAGAGACGTTATGCAAAGCTGCTCTGATTGTTTTAAATGATAAAAAAACACTTTCAAATTACATGAGGAGAAAAAAAATTTTTTCTGTGATGAAAAATATATTTCCATATTATTTTCTGCTTCATTTGAGACGATCACCTCGGAGAGAAGTTTAATAAAAACAACGGGAGTGTGCACCATAGCAACGAGCGCACGCAAACAAATCCACCTGCTGCACCACCCGTTATGAGGGAACACTGTAAAAGTGGAGACAAACACCGGCAGACTGTGAATCACTTAAATAGGAATAAGACAGGCATGTTTTAAATGTATTTACTGAGTTTGAATCTCCTTAATTAACAAGAACTTAAATTCATTTGACGAGTTGTAATTAAAATGTGACATCATTCTCATTTACGATGTTACATCATCGTGACGCATTTGAATGACGAGTATAAAATAAATATCGTCACACATCCTAAATGTTTTCTAGACCACCGCCCCCTAGGGAGTAAAGTCTGAACCGTTGGAGTAACACATGATGGCTCTGCTCAGTCGGACCGATGCAGGTATGAAGTTTGAACGTATGATGATATCCAGTTTTTTGAATCCGAAGTTTCACATTCCTCAAACGTCTCTCTGACTAGTCAGAACTTCTGTGCGTGATGTTGAGAGTCTGAACTTGAGACTGTAAATGTTTAACAGGGTGGGCCCATTAGAACCCTGATAGAACCGACACAAACATGGGGGAAATGTTCCTACTTTTTATGGACCGGAGACAAAAGAGCTAGAAAATACCAACACGATGACATCATGGGAACTTTAAACTTTAATGTAACTGCTGATTAGCTATTTAAAAAAAGACATAAAAGTTACACATTTGAGTTTCTAAGACTGAAGCCGTCACGTGATGATAATGGGATTCTTCCCACCGACAACAAACATGTTTGTGTTTTTTTACATGGACTGGATCCCTCGGTGCCGTTCTCCGCCACGACTCGCTCGCATAGGAATACTGGCACTATAAAAAAAACATTGTAACATTCTCCCTTGGGCGCCAGCTCCGTTCCTTTCCTCTCCTCACCCGATCCCCCCCGAGGCGGATTAAATACAACCTCACCTGTGATCATCTCTCATTTGTGAAGCATCCGACGCCAGCGGTCCGAAGGGACGCCGGCCACAAGGTGACAGCGCCGCTTTGCTGCCTGCTCTCAAACATATATATATATATAGATTCAATGCCATCAAGCACATGTTTATTACATAAATAGGTCCAAAACGGCTCCGTTACTTATGAGGTACTGTTTTATTTTTCAACAGTTAAACAATGACGTTCTTTAAAGGTGAAAAAGAGAAGTTGTTACGTAAGTAATCATCAGTGTCATCTAAAAACCAGGGCCACGCTGTTTTCTCCACCAGCAGGGGTAAATCCATGAAAAGCACCCAATCCCCTGATTTAACTCCTCCAGTAAAGATGTCTTATACGTATGTTTAACTTTGAGCGTAAAATAGTTAAAGTGTGGTATAAACGAGATAGATCTCCCCAAATTGATCCAGTTCTTCCTGGCACTATGTGGGTGTGAGATTTTAAAAGGATCTGTGGCGGCCATGACGCTTCCATAACAACGGAGGTTGTGAGATGCAGTTTCTGTCCTGTTGTATAATCAGCAGATTATATAAAATCACCTACATTTTGCTCAGAGACTCTGGACAGTTGGTGTCTTTTGCTGCTTACCTGGAGCGTTGGACGCGTTCTGTCCATGTCTCCCCATGTCAGGACCCACACCTGGTCATGTGACTTGTCATAGAGCATCTTGACTGGGAACAGATCTGTTGCTACGGCCTAGAAGAGAAAAAAAAAACGTGCAGAAAAGTCAGAATTTATTTTGCTGAGGTTTCCTCTCCTTAAACTCAAAAAAAAAATCTATCTTTTGTTGAGGCAATAAGTGTACTTTGAAATTATACTTTTAGTAAGGGAAAGCTAAGATGAGCTGAACGGTGATTAGCTAAGCTCAGGAGGCGTCTGGTGTTTTGATGACCTTGGATAAACGGCACACGAGACCTCGGTCCAGTTTCATCGCATCCCTTTGCCAGGACCGTTTATCACAAGTTGCACATTCGTTGTAACGGACCCGAGCGACATTCCCAAGAGTTTGTTGGGAGGAGGACTCAACAGCAGGAAGTGAAGTGGATGATCTCCTTCCCATTACTTCAGACGCTCCAGTGAGGAGATGTGACACACATCACATGGGGAAAAAAAAGAGGAAGAATAAATGGGAGGGAAGCAGACAGGAGAGGGAGGGGCCTTGGGGGAGGTAGGAGGGGCTCAACCTCAGAGAATAACACAATCCATTACGCTGCTGACAACCTCACCAGTGAGGCAAGACCACAACCTCTGTGTTCGGTCCAGTTCTGGGTTCTGCACCGGTCAGCCCAGCATGTGTTTAGATGGAGCTTAAAGGGTGGAGAGGTCAGGAAATGAGCTGGATCTCATGTCCACTTCTTCAATCTCCTCACGTTTATCAGCTCATAGTTAAAATACAATTTGTGCAAATGAATGCAGGCGTTTGAAATAATAGACAAATAAAGAGATCAGCTTCTTGATTTCCAGCCGGTGCTGAACATGAGAGGTAGATAACAATAATAACTAGATGCTAACGAGGGACTTTGAATCATCGACTCATTAACAGACTGGACAACGTCAACATGGGTTTTATTCCCCAGGATTCCTGATAGTCATCTGGTATTTAAATCTGTCTACGTGAATATTTTTTTAGATTATTGTCAAACTTATTTACAAACCTTTAACTTTGTCAGGATTAGGAACATATGGCTTTGTGAAAAGTTATTTGGAATTCTGACTTTATTCTCAGTTCAAATTAAAGTCAGGATTAAATAACTGAGTATTTATATGTTTTATCTATATCATGTTATTACAGCTTTTCTTTCATTATAATCACTTTACAGGATCAGTTATATAAATAAGGTTTGAATTAAACCAGGACATTTTCTCACTGAGTAAAAAGTTAGGTCCATTTAAAAATATAAAATAAATAGAAAACATTTCCTAAATGACTTTGTTGTCATGTTGCCTCCTGTCAGAGAAATGTAAGGATAAATATATCTCTATATTTAGCTTGTATCTTTGATGATAGACTTTAGATGACATAAAACAACATTTCTCCTCATCTGTGTTCAGAAGGGATTAAAAGAAATACAGGATATTTTAAGCATTAAAGCTCCATGAGGAACGTTTAAGTGGTTTGTGACATTTACGTCTCTCTTGTCATGTCTCAGCATGGAGACGCGTATTGGTTTGTTGAAACGATGACGAGGTCGGGTCACATCTCTCCAGTCCCACCTGCTCACTTTACCTTCCCTCCACTTATCCCCCTCCCCCTCGAGTCAGGCCCACTTCCTCCCACCCCGTCCCTCAGTATAAATGATGTTGACCCCGGGGGGCGCCCCTCAGGGATTCACTCTCTAAACAGCCGTTACAGGCAAGACGGATGGCGGCGCCGCCAGCCCCCACCTGGGCACCATATTGTTTCAAGTGCTTGGGCTGTGCCTGATTTATCTTAGCCTGCATGTGTTGGGATTCCTCTGCGCCTCACGTTAGCGATGCAGTCTGACATTTTACGATTCTATATACTTCAGTGTAACGGATAAAAATAATTTAGTCGCCTTCCCTTTGCTGCTGACAGAATGTTAAAATGGTTCTGTGGGAAAACACGTGTTCTTGAACTGCTGTAAACTCAGCTTTAAGCCGGTTAAAACGCTGACAAATACTAAAGCAGAAGTTTTAGTCGTGCCTGACGATCCTAACGGGGCTCTACTTCCTCGGACTCACCCGGTTAGACACTACAACAGTTCCAATCACTGGTTCTGTTTCCTCCTCTGTGGGTTTTTCAACATAGTAATGACTGTATTTGTTTACCTGAGTTAATGTTATAACCTTTGTTTGTTAGCAAGATTGTGTAAATGTTTGGCATATAAGTTTTCTTAACCACTGCGAGATAAGGCACCTTCTTTAATATCTCAAAGGAAAAATCTACATGAACGTTTTTCTTTTTATTAATATAATTACATTGTGAGTTTGGTTAAGATTATTCAATAGTTTATTTATGTTATTAATACTTAAGGTGTGCTACATTAACTACATATATAATGTCTACCCTGGGTTCTGCCGGGCCTCCGAGCGCTTTCTAGTTAACTTCAGAGTGGAGGCTCTTCCCTCATAAATGATCTTTGGCAGGCTGCAGCTTTATGCTCATCTGTCATCACGTTCATCGATCCGCACTAATTACTTACTGTGGAGATTATCTGCTGCTGACAATAATAGTGACATAAGGTGAAAGTGATGAGCTGAAATAAGAAGCTGTTACTCGCCAGTATTGTCTGTATTGATCTCTGCTAATGATGGCGAGCGCCAGCACTCAAAGAGCGTTTTGCGTCACCACTCCTCGTGAAGCCTGACAGTCTTCATTTTATCGAATACCTGCTTCACCCACCTGCACCACCTTCTGTGCTTGAATGTCCACCACCAGCAGTCGGCTCAGGAGGGGCTGGCTCACATAGACGTACTTATCCCTGATGTTGACCGCCGAAGACCACACGCAGTGCTGAGGCTCCGCCCCCTCCCCCTTAGGACACATCTCCTCCTGGAAGAACCACCAGACAACAGAGAGGATGATGGGAAGACCTTCATAGATTAGAGGGATGCTGGATATTTGATTCCTCAACTAAGACTTGAAGGAGAAGATAATGAAAAACTTTTAGTTATATTTATATATCCGACTCGTTAACGCGATAACTATTTCATAAACCTTAGTGCGGGGAAGAACTGGAGTGATTTTGGGAAAAGTCAGTTTTATATTTCCAACGCTGGGATGAGATTTATCTCTAAAGGTTTTCGGGGCCATAACTTCTCAACCGTTGGTCCGTTTTAGTCAAGAATCGGTGCTTATGAACCAACTTGAGGAGATCTGTCGTCCATAAATCATTTTTTACGAAAAATATTGAGGACGTGAGTTAAATCAGGGATAGGTAGGTCTAGTTTAATTGTTTATGTTTTAAAATTTCCACATGAAGACGTTTTACTCACTCCAGCCACGACTGTGTACAAACCGTTTTTACCTCTGATGCAATTAAAAGTCTTTATGACAACTGAACATAGAAAACCAGAAATCAGTTTCTAAGCGTCGACAAATTCTCCTACGACCACTGGCCCACAAACACACCAGGAGTGGAAAAACTGCCGTTTGCAGCAGGAAGTGGCTGACACGTAGTTTATTGAGTTTGTATCGATCTCTAATACAATTAGAGGGTCCTGTAGAACCCAAACCCCTCACAGATACAAGCAGCTTCTGCCTCCTGAAGCCCGTTGCTCCGAGAGAGGGATGTTATCCGGTGGATTAAAAGCCTCGGGGTCTGCGGTATGGGCTCTATCGTCTGATGGTGCGAGCTGTTGACTAATGAACACGAGTAATCTCATTACATTCAGTGAGGTGAGGTGAGGAGCTCGCTGACAACAGGGAGCGGAGGGAAAAGAAGGATTGCCTTCATTTTGGTGGAAATTTACTGAGCAAAGGGGAAACTGGCTCGTTGTAGTTTAGAATAAGACGGATCGTAAGACTTGTGAACTGGATGTGTCACATCTGTGAGGTTCTTCACACGAGGGCACACACACATATTATCCCTGAACAATTGGAGATCGCCCCGTGTTAACGCGATAACTTTATCAGGGATCATTCTTCAATGATATACCACCATACTGCTCAGACCCAGGAAGAACTGGATTGATTTTGGGAGAGAGCAGAGACTTATTTCCACTACTAGGGATATTTTTGAATAAATAGTTTTTGGGCCATCATTTCTCAACCATTCATCCAAATTTGGTGTAAGTGAATTGACTCAATGAGCTCCAGCTGATATGTGACATATTCTACCTAATAGTTCATCTTTTCTGACCTTACTTCAAATTTGACTTGAGGAGTTCAACCCTGGAGATGAGTTGTACAAAACAGGGGATAGGGGACGAAAGGATAGGCCTTGTTGTACCCCTGAAAGGTTGTGTAGTTACACCACCAGGGGGAGCTATCACCAGAATCATAGTTTTTGGCCGTAATTTCTCAACCATTTAAAGCCTTTAGTCCAAATTTGGTGCAGATAAATCGACTCAAAGAGTTTTATTCGGCATACATCATATTTTATTACACATAACTGTGTTATTGAACATAACTTCTGAACCGTCGGTCCAGTTTAGCTCATATGAACCACCTCAAAAGGATCCAACTCGTATTTGTTCATATTTCACTTGCTCAATGGGGACTGCAAAAACAAAAGTCACTTCCCAACAATACATCTAATTTAGCTCCTATGAATCTGCACAAGGATATACGCAGGGGATTGGGCAACTTTTTGGGGATATGCCCTCGCTGTTAGGGACGACAAACAGCAGCTGAAATCTATTTAATGAAATGTTGGGGAATCATGTATATATTTTTTTATGATTTATCTGTTGCACCATTAGATCTTGATAGCAAATAAACAGAATGTCATAGTATGAACTCACGTAAGTGGCAACAATCCTCTCCGTGGTCTTCATGTGTCGGCGTATCTCACATTCAGCGGGCTGCAGAACGGTGATGCCTTCATCAGAAAACACGTAGAACATGTTCCCCACGCTCAAACCTGCAGGAGACGACAGGTAGACAGAACAATATGGACAAAGGTGCTTTATGGTTTGGAAAGGAAAAAAAATACTACAATAACAAATTAAAACCAGCTGAACACCCGTCTTATCTCACGTCTGTGATGGGCATTTCCATTTCCCTGCCGGATGAGACGCATCGAGGCTCCTCCATGTACTAAACGCTCATTTTAGCGGGAATGGGCGGCTGGTTGCTGCCAGCCATTCTGACAGTCATTACAAAGACCTCAGTCAGCAGCATGTCTGCGACACACTGTAGCATGAGCCGTCAAATTAAAGGCAGACACGACTCCGACTCGTCCGCAGCTGCTGCTGCCGAGTCCGATTCAGATGTTAAGGTCCTTTGGATGAGCAGCAAACTATCACTGCATCTAATGAGCTCCAGACGATGAACACACATTCTGGAGACTTATGCAAAAAGCGATGATGATGATTGATTCCTCAGGCTGTTTTGACTCTGAGATAAAGAACCGGAGAATGAGCAAGTATCAAACACATCATGAAATGTAAAGGCACACAAAATGCATGTACTCCCTACAAACACACACACACTGAGCTAAAAATGAACTCTGTGTAATCACTAATAAACTGGTCAAAACGAGAATTCATCACTCAATTTATTTCTAATGAATAAACACTCAAAATAAATTTACTGCATTCTCTATTTCATATTTCAAACTGAATAATTGTGATTAAAATCCATTAGAGGGTCCGGGTATACGGGGGGATATGGATTAACAGTAATTTATCTTAGTGCACAATATTTGTTTTTCTCATCAAAAAATTTTCACAACAGCGTCGCGATTAAGTGAATTCTAACTCCATTAGCATGTATATGTCCATTATATAAATATATAAGGGCTAATTCTTTTTCCACATTGTTGTGAGGCAGTAAACATTCAGACTGAACCTTGAAGACTTTATCTCTCATATGAAGAACTGTTGGAGAACAGAATAAAAGGACAGAACTAAACTGCAGCCTCTGGCTGTTCCCATTGGTCCGCAGGTCTGTGTGCATCTACCTGGGCGGGCCACCAAAGTAGAGCCCATGAATGGGAAACACTGTTGTTTCATATTTTACTCACTAGGGGGAGCTTCTTTTTTTTGTTTTAACATACTGTCATAACCTAGTGGCTCATCCAGCAGCCTTCTGAGACCCTGAGCAGGAGAAGAGGTTCGAGGAAACGGATGAATGGATGTATTTTCATGCACCATTTAAAGTATACAAGTGGCTACAGAGATGTGATGTATGATTTCTACACTGTCTCGGTTTTAACAGCCGCTCTGTGTCTGCCTATTATTTGCAAAATTCATCCGATTCCTGCTTGCGTATAAATGTTTCCTCCTCAGGTGATCGGTAAAGCAGCGCACATCAACATGATGATGAAACACCTTAGAGATGAGAGGAAGACACCAAAATCTGCAGTAAAGATTTTGAGAGAGAGAGAGATCCAGCCATCGCTCTTATTCGGAAAAAATAAAAGACCTACAGGAAAACCGTTATGAATTACCTTCTTCTCTCCAGAGAATGTTTGCAACTGCAGAGTCATCCGAAAAGCAATGGTGGGGGAAGAGAAGAAAAACATCAAATCATCGTCAGAAGGAAAGAGATGCATCCTCCCAGAGACATGAGCGATTTTGCTCCTGACATGCAGAGACAAAACATATTTGACAGCTACAAAATATCCCTCACTGCTGTTGACAGCATCATATTTCCTCCCAAATCTAGAGATGGCTCCGGTCTCCTGAGAGGAGGAGTCATCGATTATTCCGTGTAATTTCAAGGAGCTGGATGAACTCCTTCTAGGTGGGGACGGACAGCTTGTCAGGAATGATGCAATAAAATGAACCAGCAAATATGACATCTGACATCATGAGTGGAACTTCCTGCACCGCCCCTCAGTCCAACACCCCACCCTCTTCAGCAGGGCTGTCAAACTCAATCACAGGGGGCCTGGTTCAATCTGAGCTATTATGACTATTTTATTCTTCTATTCTATAACTCTGAACAAACCAACCGAATCGAAAACACTCAAATTACCGATTGACCCTTTCATGTCCTACTAGACTGTTTGGTTGAGACTCTATTATTGAAACATGTGACCGAACCTGTTTACAATCTGACCCAATGGCAGCATGGTTCTGTTAAAGACTAAGGGGCCAAGCATGGAGCCCTGGGGCCCGCCACAGAGGAGGAGGCATTAACCATGGCTGTAAAGAATATAGAGATATTTGAAGTATGTGAGGACTTAATAAACAGAATTATGAAACTTGATTCAACCAAACAAAGTCTAATTAAGGTCAAATAGTTTTCTGAAAACACCTGATACAAAAAGTTGAGCTGATCTAATTTAAAATAGATTATTTAGATGCCCTAAAGAAATCACACATTTCTTGACATTAAAGGCTTGAATTCAAAATACTCATTTTCCTGTTTCCCGCTCTATCATCATAGTTTCACAGAATAATGATAACGATACAGACTAAAGGTGCATTTCACATTAAACCTAAGCAACTTCATGTGTTTTTTTATCGTTTTTAACGCAGCGTCACTTCCACATGTTGAACGGCTGGAGGAGATGAACGCATGAACGCACCTCACCAGTTAATTCATACGACCGTTCTATTTATGAATACGTTTGTTTTCTCTCATCTTTATATCCTCTGGAAGTTTCGCCGAATCTCTCCTAAGGAGGAGCCTAAAGTTTATTAGAGTGGCCGGACAAATGCTGATACCTGACAACAGAGTAGCAGAGAAACGCCGGCTATCGCAGTGCATTCTGGGATTTGTAGTTTCTGTGGTGTTTGTGCTGCGGGCCAGTTATCAGAGAAACTGGATATTGTCTCGTGGGCCAGATATAATAGTTGTGCCGGCGTTGAGTTTGACACATGTGCTCTACAGCATGAAATGAATAGCATTTAAATATTATACCTAAAGCGAGAGATCTTATCGGCCGATCTTCATACATACATAAATACATATTATTGAAGCAGATCGGAGACATTTCCTCCGTAGGGTTTGAAGATACGTCTCATATTCTGGGATTTTGAATATTTATTTCCAGGGATATTATATTCAATGTCCTCAAATAATCCCCCCCCAAACTGGACTATTAAACATGTTTGTATGTGACCCAGTGACCCGGGACCGGTTCACCGGGTGTCTGTGATGATCATTCTAGTTTGGTTTGGGATAAGACATCAAACATGCAGGAGGGTTATTTCTATTTCTCACATTTAGGAGGAAAGGGGCTCGTTGAGTTCAAAGTGTTCAGGATGAAAACACTTTTAAACAAATAATCTTTTCTTCTTTATCTCATTAACTGGTTTATATCTATTTGTTTGGTTTGGTGAATTTACTCTTAAACCCTTTACAGTATTGAATGGGACTCACGGGTCTTCTTGGCTGAGTCTTCAACAAACAGGGAGGAGATGTCCTCGTCCACTCCCACCTCGTTCTTGGCGATGCAGGTGTAGGCGCCGGTGTCCTCGTAGCGGACGCTGCCGATGAAGAGCTCGCTGCCGTTGGCTACAAGAGGAAGAGACACAGAAACAAACAAACGCGTGTTTGGGGTGTTGTTGCACTGAGCGACTGCTCTCTTCTCTCACAGGCGATTCGTTATTTTTAGATTTTGGTCGACTGTATGATTTGCATCAGTTTACATTCCTTAAGTGCGACTGACGCTGGTGATGGTTGAACCCAAACCCCGGATCTTCTTATATCCTCAGTGTTGCTGTGATTTGAAGTGCAGTCGTGGACTTTTACCGCACATCTGTTCATGTAACCTGTCGAGGTCGAAGCGTGAAGCTGTCAATCTACCGGTTGATATAAATTCTGGCCGTGAACTCTGGGTCGTGACCAAACGGCCGAGAAGCTTGGCCATGCCAAGGGAACGACGGCCCCTTTGGGTCAAAACGAGGAAGTTCAAGCTGAGGGCCAGATTTCAAGATAAATATACGATATTCTGGATCGTATTCATCAAAATTACGTCTGGATTTACATCAGGCTAGAAAAGTCAGTTACCATCTGTGACACCACAGATCCTTTTCTCGAGGACAGCAGTAGAAAGGAAAGAGGCGGAGTTTAGTTGCAGGAGTTTGTGGATAAAGGTGAGCATCTCTACTTATTATACACTATGAAAAAGTGAGACGTGATTTTGCCCAACTAAAGTTTACTGACGACAGTAAAGAGCCTTTCAGCAGATTTTTAATCTTCAAAGCAGAAAGATCCGCATCTGAGACGCGTCCGGTGTGGACAAAGACCGCGAGGTCGTCGGAACACAGCTGCGGCGCTCCCTGTGGAATCATGGCGTGACTGTGATGCTTTTAGAGGCTATGTTGCATCAGAAAATGAAAGAACACTTCAATCTCCCCTTTCACACCTGATGCCAGAATCTGGTCTGTGGAACCAAAGATAGCAAACGGCAATAATTTACACCCTTTTAAATCAAACTTTCTCTCATTTCTGATGTCTCATTCTCGTCTGCTGGGTTGTGGAATAACAGGACATCAGTGAAGTTGATGCAAAGCTGTTGGCGTCAGTGGAATGTGCCTCGGATTCTAATAACGGTTCTCTTTTATCAGCAGAAAAGTGTGTAAGCCTTTGAAGTTGGAGACGCCTCGGCGGAATGAGACGCCATTCTAATTACCTCTAATTCCTCATTATGTTATGATCAATTCTAATTGAAAATCACTAAATGAAACGCTCATTAAATTATCCTGGTCTCCTCGTAGCACTTTGCGATAGCAAAGACTTTTGGTTTTTGAGCGATGGGGTGGTGAATTATAACTTTTAGTCGTTTTTATTGGTGTGTTACTGCGATGACCTTCAAGAAGCTTTAATCACTGGCCTCACGCACCAACCGCTCCTACCAGGACCTTTCTTCTCAGACCCCAATAACGCAGTTCATACGGAGATCCTGACTTCATCATTGTTATCTTCTTATCGGAGATGATCTTAGGTAAGAACAGAATCTACAAACATTTATAGCCTCCGACCAACATTTGAGTGACTGATGGATAAAAACTTTACTAATTTAGTCGTTACAGGAGCTCCAACAGACAGACATACTATGTAATTATAGATATGTGTGTATATATATATATTTATTCTCCTCAGGGATCTGACATCTCTGTGTACTTTGCTACGACCTCTGACCTACGGTCAAGCAGACGAACAGAGTCATAATCACAAATAACTGCGATGTCAATATTAGTCGAAATAATGGTTCTGACCATTTTGGTAGAATCCCAGGATAAGAATATAGTAACGTTTGACCTTTCTGAGGATAGACCACTGCGGTGTTTATTTTAGATTCTGTCTTGTTATTTGGTGCTTTATAAATAAAAAACAACTTTATGATCCGCCCGTATCTGAGGTTTAATATCCCCTACTGCTTCACCCGCTCAGTACGACAACCACCCGTGGATCAATGCAGGACTGAATACTGTGAGAATATTCTTATTTCCTTAAAACTAGTAAAGGGGAAAAGTCTTTTCGTCCCACAATGCATCTAGGTCCAAGAGTGATTTAAGATGTGTCACACCAGGGTCTCCTGGCTGCAGGTTCCTTCTGTGAGAACTTTAACAACAGGGATTATCAGGTGAAGATCTACGACAGGCTCCAGGTTTCTGCAACTGAGCAACACATCAGTTTCTGTCTGGACTCTTCAGCCGTGGTTTACGATCAATACTTTCTATCATTCGTCAGACTGGGGTTCTGATTTATATATGAGGAGAGAGGCAAAACTCTAACAGTCCTTTTATAACATACATGATATTTTATGTGGAAACTGACCCTATGCTGTCGTTCCTGAAGTACATCCTACCAAAAGTCTTCAGTTCCCTGCATTGTACAAGTAATCCCTCTGATCGATCTCCACAACTTAAATAAACCTCTCCCTCTTCAGTGAAATATAGAATACACAAGATAGATCTCCTCCAGTCGTTTCATTGGCACCAGATTTGGACTAAATCTGACTAGCGGTTGAGAAATAATGGCCCCCAAACATTTGGAGATAAAGCTCCTTCTAGCGTTGGAAATATACAACCACCTTTTCCCAAAATCAATCCACTTCTTCCTCACACTGAGGTCTGTGAAGATATTAAATCTGAAAATGATCCATGGAATCGTTATGTTAACTCTTCACTTGCCTGAATGAAAGTCTCTCCAATGAAAAAGTACAAATTATCTCCAAGTAGGACCGCAGTCTCCTGTCATGGCCTACATCAGTTGGCGAATCTGAAAGGGTAACCTCCGCAGTGTTTGTGTCGGTGAACCGTGGAGAACCTCCCATGTTTGACTGTCTGAGGCTCGCTAACAGGCTATTAGCACAGGTAATGACCCACACCCACCCATTAAACGCTTCTGTAATGAGAAACCGGGCCATAAAAAGAAAGATGTTCTCCTCTCTGCTCTCCCTCGCTCCAATCTTGAGTTTGTTTAAAAAGCAGCCCGGATGGGTGGCTGCCATCGCCCGACACGCCCGTCCTTTGATCAATTTTCCTAAAAGAGTTTGTGGGTTGATTTTCTTCTCAGCGGCGCAAAACGAAGACGGTCGAGGAAGGGGACCTCAATCCTGCTTTCATCGCCGTCGCACAACGTGCAAATAAATGAAAAGCGCGCCAATAAATGACAGCCTAAAGAGTTTTCAATAAAACAGGAGTTTCTACTCTGTCCTCGGGCGCCGTCTTTGTCGAGGCAGATTAGCATACCGCCTTCTTGTTGTTGCTGTGGTGTTATCCACAAACACACAGCCCCAGAATGCTGCGCTTAAATAAATGCTTCCTCACCGATGAGGGCGAGCTGTTTGGAGGATCTGGGCTGCAAGTCCATGCCGTTCTTCAGCCAGAGGAGTTTGGGGTTTGGAATGCCGTCGGCGTGGCAGTGGAGACTGGCGGATACGCCGGGCTCCTGGGCCTGCGTCTCCGGATAGACCAGGATCACTGGAGGGACTGGACGCACAAACAAAAAGACAGAGAGAAAACATAATTACAAACTGTCTCATGCTTCACCAGAAGTCCGTGGGGGATTTTAGCACAAACACCCACAGAAGCATTACTCTCACCCCGGCGTGGAATGTATTCACACGTGACAAGAAGCCAAACCCTCTGAGGCTCCATGAAATAGATGTTGGACGAATCTACTTACAACATCCTCTGGGGAGAACGACCAGAAAATGAATGTGGAGTTTTCATGGCGGGGAATGAGATATGACAGGTAACAGGTAAAATGTCTTTATGGCTGAGATATTTGTCAAATCTCTCCTTAAAAAAAGACTTTTTCCCGTCGCTTGATTGTCTACTTTGAATGAAAATGTGTTTTCCATCCTGCATCGTAGTTCTACTCACGGCCGTGTTGTGGATTCTGTTTCTGAATGATGTCTTTTCAGATTAAGATTTTCTTTGGCCCTCTCAAGAAGCAGCTGAGGTTCCTGCTCATGAGGACTTGATTACTTTGAGGAGAATAATATTCGTCTTAAAGAAAAAGCTGGAGGAATAAAATATTGTTGATTTCTGCACCAATAATAATCAAATGCTGTTTTTATTAACCGTTTTAGATTTTGTTGTTTTTTAAAGGAAAAGCGTGAAAAAAGGTTTCTTAAAAGACATTTGAAGGATTTCTAAAGCTGGATTTTAATGATTATTTTTGCTTTAGGGATATAATCATGCACTGTAAAAAGAAAACTGTTGATGAACTGAAAATGATTTCAAATAGTTACCTAAATTAATTGAAGTAGTTTTGAATCTGACTTAGCTGATGTCGGATCACTGGTTGTCCTTCCTCTGACGACTTTGGTACCGACCCCTGAACACTGGCCGAACCCAACAAGACCTGCCACTCTAGCCATCAAGGTCCATCAGAACCGTACCCTCGCCCATTTCAAACACTTCAACTTATTTGATGATCTATGGGTGACATCCTAAAAACTCAATAAACTGGCTGTAGGGTACTTTAAGAGTACGGTAATGGGTATTTCATGGTACTGAAGCTGCCGTGCTTCCCTTAGTGAAGGAGGGGGGCGCCGTCGTGGATTCAAACCGTCCGCTTACTTTAATGTGGCCCTTGGCTTCTCTCCATCCTCCCTTATCTCAGCGTTCCTCAGCTCGTTAGCAGTAGCTTCAATGCCAGACACAAACATTGGCTAATTGCCATCGTCTGATACCTGACCTTTCAGGACCCCCGTCCGTCTCCGTAACTCCCTCCATTCACCCCGTCTCCTTTTTGTTTTCTGTTTTTTTTTCTCAAGGTCTGAAAAGCAGCTGCTTATCTTCTGGATTAGCATGTCACAAATACGGAATAATCCGACCAATGCTTTCTTCTAAATGGAGGATTAATTGAATAAACACGGTTTGCCTCTTGAGGGAGAAATAAGAAAGGGGCTGTAATCGTTTTATCTTTAATTTTGTTATGTTACAAGTAGGGGGGGGGGTGACATTTTACACAGTGGATTCTTTTTGGAGCGATGCCTAGTTATAACTCAGTTTACAGGCGGGGCAGGGGAAGACCATTAGGCAGAAGATTAATTTGAGCGAGGCGGTGCTTTGATAAGTTCAGCCTGCCAAGACGAGGGGGATCGTGTCTGCTGGTTTACAGAAATATTTTAGCTTAAGTAGCTTTTATCCACTGCATTTAATCAAGGGGAATTTAGCGTCCCGCCGTATGATGGGCTGCAACGACGCCATCTTTTATGCAGTAGAGTCATTCTGACGCAGAGCTTTGACTCTCTTGGGGGGTTTGAGGAGAACAGCTTTATGGACACTTTTATGTAAATTCTACATTCATGCCTTACAAGATGCCTTACAAAGGAAAATTGCATAATATGCTGACGATAAAGGGTTTATTGACTATCTTTTACCGCTTTAAATCGTAGCAGGACGGAGGGAAAGTCGGACCCATCTTCCTGGAAGCCGGCCCTGACGGCCGGAAAAACCCGTTCATGTCCGTCTCAGCGTACATACAAACACACACACACACAGCAGATACATTGTGACTGGACCTGTTTATAACGTGACCCAGTAAGGACCTAAGAGCCACATGACATGAGATTTAACAAAAACATCTACATTCAAATGTGCTACTAATATATGAGAGAAGGCAGTCGCTGCAAGAAGGTTGAAGGTTTCATGTTCTCCCTGTGAGTGTGAGTGTGAGGGTTCCCTCCTGGACTACACTGGACAAACAGTGTTTTTCATAAACAAGCTCCCCTCCTGCACTATTACAATCACATATGATATGTAACATATTATTATCATAATATCAACTTCATATGCAGCAAATTTGGACTAAATCGGAGAAATTAAGGTCCCAAAAAACTTTTTGGAGATAAAACATCCCTGAATCAATCCAGTTCTTCCTCACACTGAGGTCTAAGGTGTAAACTCTGAAGCTGATCCATGACACCGTTTTTGAGCTGTCTCTGGCAGCAGCGATGAAGATTCCATATCTATCACAATCACCACTGAAGCGTAAACATTGTCTCCGCCCGTCTCCCACCACTGTAAAGTAGAAAGTGAGCCACTACTGACCATTCACCTGCAGCACATGTGTCTGATAGAGGTCTTCGTAGCCGTAGGCATGGCAGCTGTAGTTCCCCATGTGGATGGTCGTCACCTTGGTGATGTACAGGGAGCCGTCGTCCCCAAAGTCCTGTAACACAGGAAAGAGGTGGAGGGAGAATGTGAAGAGTGGGCTCCAGGTAAAAGCCACAGGGAGTGATGCAGAGATGAAGGCAGCTTGATAGAAAACACAAGGAAGCACCGAGCAGCAGGGAGTGATGGGAAACGACAAGTAGGAACAAGAGTGATGAGGAAAGGAGGAGGGGCCATGAATCAATGGTTTCCCCGTCGAGTTGAAGCAGACATTGGGGAATTTGATGCCCCTCTCTCCCCTCGTCCCGTCGCCCCAGCCTGATAAATAGCAAGGGTTAAAAATATAAAGCCCATTAGTTTGATGAATAGGCCAGGTTTTCCTCGGAGCAGGATGCGGCGGCCATCAGGGGGTTCCAGCCGCAGCTCAGGGCAGATTAAATAGTTTGCGGTCCCACCAAGTGGCAGAGCCGATGTTCGGCTGCAGCACCGCCACCACAAGGAAACCGCAAACGGGCGCTTTCAGTCTGAGGGCTTAAGAAACAAACGCTTTTCGGCGGAAAGACGTGAAATCATTGAGTCCTGGTTCTGTCTCTGCCTGTCCGTTAGTACACAACCTTCTGATGGCAATTCTTTTCAGTCAACCACAGTTATGTTGGAGTAGCTGCTAGCAGTGCCTCCATTCATCTGTGTAAAACGAAGCTATTATGAAACGTAAATGCTACATCCCATAACCACCTCCATGTTGATTTCCACTGTCGGATGAGCGCACTAATAATGACTTAGTGGAGAATTAAAGCAGTCGTTAAAGTAGACCGTTTCAGTCAGGCGAGGTGGAGAAGGTGGAGAAGGTGGATGTTTATCACAACAGATGATATGTGTTGAGACGGAGAGTTTTTATGTTCAGATTCTTGGTGAAGATTGTGATTGAAGGGTATCTGCCCTGAACAGCAGCATGACCCTATTTGGAGTCTGCTACTGGTGGTGGTGGCTGATGGTGTGACACAGTGATTTGATGAATGAGGCTACCAGAATGAGCACATCTTTTGCTGCACACCTTGAAGCGGCTAATTGAGACTGTGAGGATAATAATACCTGTTATGAGCATTAACTGTGGCCCGAGTGTGCAAGGGGACAATCCTCCTGACCAAACCTTCCATATACCTTCATCTGATGATCATCTTTTAATGTGAACATCACGGATCATTTAGTTTTAAGACAAATAATTAAATTCTTGGAGCAGGAGATTTGCCAAAATTGCAGCATAAAAAGTTGGCGGCCAAAACTGCTAATACAGCGATCTGTAAACTATTTGAAACTTTATTAATCCTCAGAGGGGAAATTTAGTCGTTACAGCAGCTCCAACAAACATTCTAAAGGTGACAAAATGTAAGAAATCCTATATAATAGGACATCTTACAGATAAACATATATACACATATCTATATATTTAGATATAGACCGTCTAACAGAATAAGATGATAAAATAACCACTACTACTGTTACTAATAATAATATTAGGTTTATTATTAGTAGTAGTAGTTAGATACTTGATTATTTGTTGTTGTAGTTTAGCTTCAGCCTACACCCTTTTGGTTTATTATTGAAAATTCATTAGGTTTTGTCTTTGTCATTTTGTTTATTGAAAATGAACCAAAATAAATTCATTCATTCATTAGAAGTAATTACATAATAATAATTTAGAGGGCAGATTAAAGATCCACATGAAGGTAGTTGATATTAAAGATAAGGATGTGTGGTTCCGGTTCTAATGCATCTACAAGTATTATTAATAAAATGAATATTTGGTGGACGTATTATTTGTGCAGCACTTAAATTTCATGATCATAAAAGTCCAAATTGTGTCTGATTGTCTGGCGTCATTAGTGAACAAGAAGAAGCTATGAAGTCAACGACCCTGCAACATAAGGAGAGTAGGAGCCTTGAATTAGAGAAAAGTACTGATGCTACAGGGAGAAAAAAACATTCTTTGCAGAAAATTACTGCATTTTATTTTCATTCAAAATGAAGTCGAGGCTTTTGTAGTGGAAATAGGAAGGAAGAATAATAGATGAAGACGGCCAGTGGCCTCCCTCAATTTAATAAGTCCCTCATTTAAGTTTTGCTTTTCCGATGTACAAACTACATCAATGCCCCCTTTGATCTATTGTCCAACAGTAATCATCATCGCTTCACGATTCAGAGAATAAAATAAAAACCCACATTAATGTTGAACAGCAGCGATGTACATTATTCATTGATTTGTTTACAGAATCGGTTTCCAACCCTCCTCTCAGTACAGATCCTACGAGCTGCAGCAGATTCTCCGTCAGGGTTCTGGGCTGAAGACCGTTTCTGTCGAACATGTGCCCCAAAATCTGTATTTTCATTGGCCTGAATTATAACCCCAAAAAACGGTTAGAATCCTTGTGTTTGCGTAACTGTGTTGTGTACGGACAGGTAAAGCCTACAATGATGTATTTGTCAGGCTCCGTATGACACTATGTGAGATTAAACCCAAAAATGACCAATACTTCTATTCTCAACTGTTTTTTTTCTCTTCTAGATCACAAACAAACAAAAGGCCCGTTTGAGTCGGACGCCGCTCCGTTTGTTTGAAGAGAATGAGAATCAAACTCAACTCATGTCTGAACGCCAGCATCTCCATCGCAGTGATGGGATGGACCGATGACATGTCCAGGATGTCCTCAATAACCTCATGAAATAGAAATCAAACCGCTCACTTCCTTCTTTATCTTCTGGACGACTGGATTATTATTACTAAAAGGACTATTTATCTTTTATTTAGTCAATGAGTCCATAATAAAAAGCATCTTCTGTCCAAAACCCACAAACCTGTCAGATTTATTTAACACACAGCCTCGCTGATGCACAGAATTCAACAGAACAAAAGTTCTGAAGTTTTCTCCCTCATTAATATTTGAATTTCCCCAAATCAGTCCAGTTCTTCCTCGCATCTAGGGGTCTATGTGGGAATAATAGGTGAAAATGATCCATGACATAGTTTTGGCGTCGACACGAAGGATCTGCGGTTGAAGCTGGAGGTCGAGTCTATAATATAACATTAACCTTTATTTTCTTATTTTTACTACGCTTTAAAAACCATGCGGTTAAACCTGTAGAATATATTCAAGTTGACTTTTTCATCAGTCATAATGTGTTTTTGCCAGAAGAAACAAACCGATTATTTTTTACCCGTAAACTTTTCTTTCATTATTTTCCTCATGGCTGATGAAGAAAACTGAATTCACTCACGTTGATATCCTCCAAGTCCAAGAAGTTTAATATGATGCCGTTCCTCTTCCAGATGATCGGCGGACGCAGCGTCCCCTGGATGGCGCAGGTGAGGACGGCACTGAGGCCCACCGTCACCGTGGAGACGCTGGTCTCCTGGTCCTCCGCCAGGCTCAGCTGGACCACCTCTGCAGGAATGAGAAGGTTAGAGAGACAGAAGAGACAGAAGAGACACCAGTGAGGCAAACAAGCAGGAAGAGAACGTGAGCATCCTCTTCCTCTCCAGTGGACCAGCGAGGAAGAGAACGTGAGCATCCTCTTCCTCTCCAGTGGACCAGCTAGGAAGACAACGTGAGCATCCTCTTCCTCTCCAGTGGACCAGCGAGGAAGAAAACGTGAGCATCCTCTTCCTCTCCAGTGGACCAGCGAGGAAGAGAACGTGAGCATCCCCTTGCTCTCCAGTGGACCAGCGAGGATTAGAGATGAAGAGGAGTCGGAGGAGACACAGTTAACCACAGATCAATCATCTCATTACGGGGAAATGAATCTTAATTGGAACCGTTATCCGGTTCTCCATTCACCTTCATGGAAATGAAGACGAGTTCTTCCCCGAGGCACCGGACGTAGAAAAAACACAGTAAAGTAAATGTTTCACATTCATTCAAACGTTAGAGTGATCCAAATATTAGTGTGGAAATACCAGTAATAGTAAAACTATGTATTTTGTACTGCATTAATTACTGTGATTTGTTTTACAGTAACGCAAATGAATTAAATCTTTTTTTTTAACCCCCTGAAAGAAATGATGTCAGTCATGTTCCTCCGCGTACTTCAGGGATTATTCTGGTGTGTGGTTCTGAATATTAATGAGGTCTGATATTTGGGCGGTCCTCTTTCTCCCTGGCACTAATCATGTTTTGCCACAAACACCGCCTCAGCGTCAGACTTTTAGAAACACTCATTGCACAGCGGGTGTCGTTTATTCCTTTCAGCTTCTATAATTAGCAAAGAGTGTCGTTTACTTGAAAGCCAGCGCCGGGCGTGAAATGCTTTCGGACGCGACGCTGCTCTCAGATCACAAATTAAGTTTGAGGAGATTTCTTTCTTTTGATTGAAGGACTATAGAGTCCAGTTCCCTCTCCTGACACCAGCAGCATCTGAACCTGGGCGCTGGTCTGTAGGTGATGACAGACCTAATCTGGCCTGGATGTCGTCAATCAATCCTCTCAACCCCCACTGGGTTCAATATTTCATCGTCACAACATGCTTCAAGAAGGCTAACAGGCTCTGACATGTTTGCGGGGGGGACGACTTCCTGTCCCGATCCGGGCTCTGACTAACTGTCTGTTTCGCATAACTCTCCAGGTGATAGATGGATCCGAGCCGACAGCTCGGTCCGTCGTCGATATTTAAGAATGCCCTGGGTGGCGTGCGCTGCCAGATCCGACAAAGTTGTAATTCAGCAGAGCAGTAATCTGGGAGGCAGAACCGGCCTTGAGTGCCATGTGGACAGATGAAGGATGAAGCACACTGATCTGACGTGGCTTACAGGGGGGGGGGCTCTCTGAATTTAAATCAGTCCAGAGCTCAAATCCTATTTCTGTGCTTGTAATGGGAACCGGTGTGTTCTGCCCCATGTGACTTCAAACCGACTCTTCACGTGTGAGAAGAAGGTTCTACGGTAAGCCGGGACGGATTCTCGGGTTCAGTCCGAGTTTGATTACAAAAGTTTATTTATGTTAAAGATCAAAGGACGGGCTACCGTGAAGGGTGGGCCGCTTTTACCGGCCATAATATGTAGCACCTACGCCGTCATCCCCGAAAAAGCCCCCATAACCCTGCGTTGTACCAGCAGTCCCCCTGAGTACTCCTCTCATCAATAATCTCAAACTGTCCATAGTGAATCAAACTAACTATTTCTATGAAGTCAGCAGTCTGCTCTAGGATCACATCCCATAGTGACGCAATGATGAAGATAAATACAGTTCACTCGTTTTTCTGAGCTCAGGAATAAAAGAAGACACACATTTCCTGGAGTCGATTCATCGGAACTAAATCCAGACACAACTGGACGGAGAGTGAACGTTAAAGAAAAAGCTGCCCCTGTGAGTCAAACATAAATACCAGACAGATCTCCTCATGTTGATTCATATGAGCCAATTGGGACTTAATGGTCGAGAAGAAATTCACAAACTAGCTCCATGGTTTTAGTCAGTAATCGACTTTCAGGGAAGGGAATCCATGAGCTCCGCCGATCGATCAGCCCTCCGTCTGCTCTGAACCGGCTTAAAGGCCAGCAAGGAGAGGTCTGGTGAGATAATGGGTTTTAACCCTTTAACGTCCTGCTCAACGGTTTGGTGAAGAAGTAATTTAACTTCATTCAACCAAAAACAGTCTAACAAGGTAAAATTGTTTTTTTTATAATGAAGATAGAAGCGATGAGCTCATCTATTTAAAAAACATGCTTGATCAAACACTTGGTCCCTTTACGCTGAATACAGTGTTTCCAAGATATTAAGTAAGTAAACAAAATCATTTTTCCATTGTTTTTTTTCCCCTGGTGAGGACCGTAAAGGGTGAAGTGATTAAAACGGGGAAAAGAGGGAGAGAAAATGGGCAGCAGAGGTTGAGACATGGAGAGGATGAAGTTAGGAGTGTGAACAGATAAGAAACAAGAGAAACAGAAGTTTAAGGAGATCAGCGGATGAATAAAGGATGGAGGGAGACGAGAAGAGCTGGAAAATGTGTCTGCGAGTGAAGCAGGGAGGAAGAGGAACTTGATGCGAGGCACGTAGAAGATCTCCCAGGGAATAACTAATGTGGCGAGTTCAAGACTGCCGCTTAGAGAGTTGTCCCTTTCCACTTTCATGAGATCAGACTCTTGTGAGGCGGAGTAAGACATCAAGCCAGGGAGGGAAGGAGCGGAACACCGGGCCTCTTTCAGAGGGTGAGACAGATAAGATCCTGACTCCAGACTTAAGAGAGCGAAGGAGAGCGAGGAGGATGACAGATGGAGAGAGGCTCAGAGGTGAGGGAGTGAGGGAGCGAGGTGACGGGCGCTCAGCTCGCAGAGGTTTGTCGAGTAACGACTCAAACGCCACATCTTTAAACTTCTGCCCCAGAAAAGTCGCCGCCTTCGTCGTGTTTATTTGGGTCACATTCATTCAAACATTAAATTAAAGTTACTTTTCTTCCCGTTCGATCAACCTCCTGTTGTTGGACAAGTCCACATAACTAAGTTAAGTAAATATTATGTTTTAATTCTTAATATGTGTGACAGATAAAAACAGTTGGTGCCGTCACAGTTTACTGAGATCTATCATCAGAAAAAGAATATTCTTAAATCTGTGTGGTGTATATAAATCGTCTGTAAGGACATTTAATTCAATCTTGTATAGTATTTTTTTTTTATATATTAGTATGTGTAATAAACATTCTGTGATCCCCACTGGGGGAAAAAAGGTAATGCATCTTTGCAGGAGCTGTGGAATCATCTGTAACTGTAGAAATCTCTTTATAGGCTCCTCCCACGGGGCCACAGAGCGCCTTGAATCCTCAGTTATCCTCAACCAAACCCTCCGATCCACCGGCGTTATTTCTGTTTACACAGATATTGATTTTAACAGCCGATGGAGAAAGATTCAAATTCCTATGTAATAAATCATTAGCCTGTTTCGACTGCATATATATGCTGGTTAATTATTGATTTATGACAAAACTACTCAAGATTATGTCGTTTGTGATCAAGCTATTTTTTTTAATGCACTAATTTGTAAACATTTCAAAGTTTAAATGTTACATGAAGCGATAGCGATTAGCTTTTTGGATGTATTCAAAGGTTAACCTCGTGGTAAAGCAGTATCATCTAAGAAAGTGTCAATGCCAACCACGCGAGGAAAGAAACATGACCCCCACAAAAAGACCGGTATGGGCAACGGGGGCTCGCTACCCCCACAACAGGGCCCCCAGCAGACTACAGACACCACAAGTAAACGTACCCCCACAGTCTCCTGAGATGAGGAGGAGGAGAGAAGGAGCAGGACAGAAATAACTAGGATAAGGATATAAAGTAAACTCCAACAGAAGACCTGGACCGGAGAGGCAGGTGAAGTGAAACTCCAAAGAGAACTCTGGGGCGGGGGGGGGACGCCCACCACAAGCCTACAGACGCCTCTACTCTTGAATTTACTCCAGAGCGAGGGGAGACCTCCACTGTCAAACCTCAAAATCTACTCTAGACATTGAGGGAAGGAAAGTTCATCCGTTCACTAATTCAATCTCCAAAAAGTCAGGGGTGTTGTGTATTCTTTGTGTTAACGTGATAACTCACATATTTTTTTATTTTTTACCCCCATAGAAGAAGAACTGTGTGGATTTTAGGAAAGGGTAGTTTCCTATTTCCAACGCTAGGGGGAGTTTAAAAAAAAAAAATCTATTTCTCAACCTCTATTCTTCCCCAGAGGTAGAAACTGGATGAGAATGAGGTACATTGTGATACACAGAGCTCATACTTCTTCACATTAAATGGATAAACTGGATTTATAGAGCAGGAATCTTTGGAATAAATCTGAAAGAGCCAAAGAAGTTCATCACATTCAGGGAAAATCCCCCCAAATCCAATTAAGCCACAACACTCCTGCTGACAGCGAGAGAGCCCCCATCGTCTTCACTACTTCATTCAGTCAGGATACAAATGTAACACAGATAAACAAATACTTCACATCTACTTTTTATAAAAAGGTTGTTTTAGGTGTATTAACGCGTGTGAGGAGGGACTAAACAGAATCAGGTGACGTGACACAACCAAACTAAAGGAGATACGGGACAAATGGTTTCTTACAAACATGCTTTTTTTTACTGTTCGAAAACATGTTTGACTGAATAATTTGTCATTTTATGTTAAATTTAGAGCGTCTTAGATATTAAATCAATAAATGTCCCAAAGAATAAATTTTTTATCGAGGACATCAAAGGGTCAGAGTCGACCAGTTTGCACATTGTTTTATCTTTATGGTAGCTGATTTATACCGAGAACAAACCCTGATCCGTCTCTGGTGTCGTAGAAACCAGACGCACACGTGATAATGTCCTCTGTGAACGCAGCGACACCGGCGGGTTTGCTCAGATCATGCAGCGACACAGGACTCCCACCGGGGGCCCACAGTGTGTAAAAATGATCTTCCTGTGAATTCTATATGAGGTCTGCTCTCTGTAGGGGGGCCGCCGCCGCGAGTAAATATTTTACCCATATTTCAAGCACAGCGACGCACGGAATTAATGTCCTAGCGTATGTGAGACTGAACCCGTTTCCACAATCACACATGGTCCATTCTCTCCACACGGTGGATACGAACTGCTCCTTTAGTGCCTCTCATGCACTCCCATTCTTATCTTTTGTCGCCACAAGCCTTAATTCTCCCGTTCATACACTCAGGCAGACGTACAGAGGCTCGCTCTCTTTAGGAGCGCTGGAGAGGTGATTATTCACAGGAGGGAGACGGGGATGAGCAATCAGAGGCTACCTCATTAATCACAGTGGATGCAGACCCCTAATCTCCTCCACAGGTTCAGAGGAATCTTCTCCTCTCCTCCACACTCTGCCTCGTCTTCTCCCCGATGCTCGGTATGCCGCCTCGGTGGTTTCCCTCCATCTTTGTTCTCCTCAGAGTCTCTCAACCCTTCTGGAAATCTCTGTGACTATCTGACTTCCTGTCAGTCTTGCCTTCTATCACACCCTTTCCCGTTTTCAGTCTGGTCTTATTTTCTCCTGTCGTTTCAACTAAAGTCCCTCTTTGCCCGGCTGTCGCTCAACCTGCCGTCACGGTGCATCTGTGGTCCAGTCCCTCAACAAGGCAGCCAGCCGCCTTGTTATGATGAGAACCAGAAGACAGAGTGAGCCAGAGGAGGAGACCTATAGTCCGCCTGCAGGAGAGAGAGTTCTGAAAGAAACTCTTCCAGGCTTTTTTTCAAAGGGCAGAAGCAGCAATTTGGCAGGAAGATCTGGAATTTCCCTCCATATGAGGTTTCCTGCTGGTTTTAACATCTGACATTATTAGGTGGGTTTGGTATTGCAATATTTGTTTGGCGTACTGCGATATATTACAAACTACCAATTGGGACATTAAATGCACATACAACATAAATACATGCGTCATGTATTTATATTTATCATATCTATATCCCAGAAAAGTCCACCTTATCAGATCCATCGTTAACCCCGAAAAACTGCGATAACTCAAAAACAGTTTCATGGATCATTTTCATCATCTTATACCCACATAGACCTCAGTGTGAGGAAGAACTGGAGTGATTTGTGGAAAGGTTGCTTGTATATTTCCATCTCTAAGGGAGTTTACCTCTAAAAGTTTAGCACCTTCCCAGAATATGATGATGGAGTTCTGGTTTAAAGGGAAACATTTCTGGGTGGTTTATTTATTGACAACATTTGCCGGAACAGTTTGCTAATAAGATTAATGACGTGCCTGGAGGAAGAAACTTCATGGACGCTAACTGCTGTTTTATTACTGTTTATTACTGTCATTTGAAACAGAATCACGATTCTTTGTTGCAAAGTGCTTTCAATCCAAGTCTGTTATTTCATCAATATCGACTTTTCGCTTTGTCTCACTGCAACTCGCTCATCCAATATTTGTGTCCAGACTCCTGAAGGTCAAAGTTACTGCAACCCTCTCGTACTTCAAGAACCGCCCTGACGGTGATGAAAGAGACATTTTTCTTTTCATAGAGCTTCAGTGTCTTTTATGACAAAAAGCCGTTAAATGTTCCCAGTTCCTCAACGGTGGTATTTAATGTAATACACGTACGTTTTTTTTACTTCAAACTTCATCAGCATGTGGCAAGAGGCTGACTTTTGTTTGGTATTAAAAGTAAAACATGCAGGTTTTAAACCCCAAAGCCCTGGTTCACTAAATGTGTGCGTATGTAAAAAGTGTGCAAACTCGAAAAGCACCTGCATTTAAATGAGCAGCTGATCTACTAACGATGCAAACCGAAGATTGCGTCTGTCAATTGTGCAAAAAAGCACGCGCTTTCCATTTAGTACGTCGATCCGCAAAGGTTATTTAGTATACGCAATGTTATTTACTGAGCCTGAAAGAAATGTGGTGCTTGTGATTGCGTCTGTATTTAATACGCCTGAAAGAAAAGGTGGTAGTCGGCACAGCGATGCGTTCACACACAGTTGGGCATTCTGAAAAGTTGGTTCCGTTGTGAAGACCGCCGGAGGAGCAACATAATACAGCCCAGAAGAAGTCCAAGAAATGGTGGATCAAGGGAATTAATATGCATCATTTAGAAAAAACAAGTGTAAGACAGTTGAACATATTTTATCTTTAAACCTTCTGGTTTGAAGAGGTTGAATTTATTTTCTGAAAAGGCCAGAAAAAGAAAAAAGAAACTCCTCCTGCTCCGAGAGGATTAATGGAAAGAGTCTGAGAGTCTGGAGTTCATCTCACATACTTCATTTGGGCCGGATGAGACACAATTAATTAAAGCGATACCCTCGTCTGATATTAGCATAAGCTCTCGGGATAATCTTGAATCTTTATGGAAACAAAGGAAGACCCCCCCCCGCCATGCCTCCCACTGTAAAGTCTGAGGGCATATCCTGACGGGGGGGGTGAGTGGTCCTTCTCATTCTTGAAGCCCTTTCAGCTTCGGGGAGGAGAAGTCTGAGAGAGATTAGTGGCCTACAACAGAACCACCACAGGAACCACAGCTTGACCCGACCTGAGGGTTAACCTCCACAGAGACAGATTTACACAATGAGAACTGAACACTGTGTGTGTGTGTGTGTGTGTGTGTGTGTGTCCAAAGCACAGTATGCATTGAAATGTGAATGTTTGCTTCTCAGTGTTTGTGCTGAGTCCAATATACTCACATTTTCTGCACATACACAGCTTCACCAACAATCCTCTGACAGAAGAAATGAAAAACTGGTAATTAACAAGTTTTGCTAATTGGTTATTTTAAGTTAAGCCTCGCTTGAATGACACACCCAGAACTAGGCCTACGCTGTGGTTCTGGACGGCAAGGGTATATCCCCAAAAAGTCCCCAACCCCCTGATTGCAGCCTTCAAATTAAATGTGAAGTTACGTCTGTCGAGAAAGACTTTAACTTTAACTGTATACAGGATAGAATCTCCTCCAATCGATCCGTATTCACAACATTTGGTCTAAATCAGACCAAATTATGGCCCTAAAACTTGTGGAGTTAAAACCCCCCCTCGTGTCGGAGATTTACAACCAACCTTTCCCAAAATCAATCAAGTTCTTCCTCACACCAAGGTCCATGTGGGTGTAAAATTTGAAAATGATCCATGAAAGAGTTTTTGAGTTTTCACCCTCACACCTGCGGCGACAGACGCCGCCAACCCGGACACGGCGATGACTGTTCCGTAATAGTCCCAACTAGGGATATAATAAACTTAATTAGCTCCACAACTATCAGGTGTATCGCCGGTATATGCTGACAAAATAATGTTCAGAAACTCTGTGAAGAATAATGGCTGCAGGCCCTCGGTGCACCTGTGTGACTAATAAGGGACTCCGTCTCTGGTTTTGAAAAAGACAATTATCTATAGTTTCTCCATGCTGTAACTTTTTCAGCTGGACGCGATACAATATAAATAGGCCTATATTGTATTTATTTGCTCTTGTGCATCTACATAAAGTACGGTCCGATTAATTAGCAGAGAAGCTGAGAAAACAAAATGTGACAACACTAAAAGGGTTTGTTTTAGTTTAAAGAAAAAAGAAAAAGCTGCTAATGAGTCGATGAAGTTGATTAATTGGCCCTTATTTTCCCCTGGAGTCCACTTCCTCCCTCCCTCCCTCGCTCTCTCTCTCTCTCTCTGCTCGACTCTCTACTATGAATTATGGTTTTGCTGACACAACTTGACTAAATTATTATAAACCCTCCGAGCATGACAGGAGTTTGGAAAATCATTATGAAGTTCCAGGCTGAATTCCGGGATTCTTAACGGTTGAACCGCGTATGAGCAGCAAACAGGCTGGGGGGTCCGACTGTCTGGAGGAAATGATTCTGATGCCCACTGGACTCCCTCCATACGGACCGTGGCCTTGAGTAGAAAGCGACCTGTGCGTTTAAAGAAGAGACTATATGCTTCTTAATTCTCGTGACGATGTCGTACTAATAATAAGCAGTGACCAATGAGACCAAAGACAAATTCTCTGCAGCTCTATAAAAAGACTGGAAGCTGTGCAGTTTGTCCAGAGATATGAACCATGAGGCATTTGACAAGGAATGATTTCTGATTCTCTCTCTCTCTCTCAAATTTTTCACCTTTGCCCGTTCTGTCCACCACTCAGACGTTGTCTGCATGAAATCTAATAAAGGAGAAGCTCAATTTGTGTCTCAGACCTTCATTAGGAGAGAAAACACAAACAAACAAAGGATCTAATATGCAGCATTTATTAAAAAGCTGCAGAGGGTCAGCCAGGGTGAAACTAGTTCTTTCCTAATTCCTCTCATGTCACATCTGCTTTGTCGTTAAATGACGTCCGTAGCTGTTATTCACAAGCAAATTGGTTCATTCATCACAAATCAGGCTCACAACTTAATGAAGGTCCTGCTCAACTTCTTCTGGTTGAAAGAAGATAATGTTTTACCGAACATAATTATAATATTACCCAGGAGCAGCATATATGGGCTAAACAGTAAGGGACCAAGGATGAGGCCCGGGCCGACGATTTCAGAATACGAGGGTTCTGTGACAGGAGACATTCAGTCCTAACAATCTGCTGGGGAACCGGGAACTCTTTCAGCTCTCAGAAGGTGGGCCAGCTCAGGATGGGTCTAGTATTGAGCCCAGAGCCTATAGGAACCGTTTAGGACTGAGGGTTCTTCTTTCAGATATGGGGATTGGACTTTCCTTATTACCGCCCAGAACAAGGTCATGTTTTTACAAAAGTGATGCTGATTCTCATCAAATTCTACGCCGAGGCAGGTTCTGGTATATCCTAGAGATGGTGACCTCAATACGTGACGTCAATAATTAACCCTTTTATTCATATTTTATAGGCATATGTGATCTGGTACCTGACACTGACCCGCCGACTCCAGAAGTGGATCTGGAACCAGAAGTGGATTTCATGATATATTTAGTTGTTGTTTAAGGCACATTCTCCAAAAAGAAAATTAGTATTTTAGATATATTTATCTGAAAGTGTACAGTCATGGTATTAATAGTAGATTTTATTTTTTTTAAAAGACTAATATAAGTGGTTAAAAGACTAAAACCCAAGTGTGAAGGTGTATTTGGGCGAACGGACCCACTTTCACTCGTTTCCTCGCACCTCCCTGCCTTCGTCAGCGCCGAGCCAACTCATTGCTCAGAGTTGGACTCCACCTACGAGCTCGGGGCAAAACAACTCCACCTTATCACAATAATCAAGCCATCTGGACCAACTTGATGATTTACACTGAGCAGATGTTTGCCCGGAGAAAACTACTCTCCCGCCCCCCCGAGCCCATCTCAGGGAAGTACTTCCTGCCGTCTCTCACACAGAAGCAGAAAGCTGAGGTTATCCATGCGTGGCGGATTATGGGCTTGTACTCTAACCTCGTCTGCTTGTTTCTTCGTTGTATGACTCGGCTTCCTTATGCACTCTGTCTCGTGAAAAAAAAAAGAAGCTTTTTTCACTTTGTCCTTTTCCACCGCTGAGTTTATCTCCCTTGTTCTGAGAGGACGCTTTCAAAGCTGATGAAGGTGGATGCTACAGGGGATGAGAAGAGGAAGGGCAACACTCGCCTGCAAGAATGCACAAACAGAGAGCAGGAAAACACGCAGCGGAGTGGAGAGGCGCTTGTTTGAAATGGCAGCGGGGTGTTATAATAAGAAGGAGAGAAAAGGAGAGAGAGGGAGAAAGGGGCAACCGGAAGAGCAAATCAATGGAGGCACGATAATGAATTATTTCCTCGCCTGAGATTGAGTTGGAGGAGAAAGATAAAAGCGGACCACATGCTGCGTCACTAAAAGCCTGGGTGCCGCCGCCTGTGAATTACGGCGCGTTGGAACGCAACCGCCGCCCTCGGGAGCCGCTGGATGCAAAAAGAAAGAGAAAGTCAAGAGAGAATAGAAATAAGAACGCTCAAAAGATTGGAGAGTGTCGGAGAGGGGGGGACCGTCAAAGGCAAACCTCTGGGGGTCCCTGCTCAGCACGGACGTACATGTCTTAAAGATGAAATTAAAGTGGCGCGAATGAAAGAGGATTCACGGATGATGGAAATGGAGACGCGGTGGTCTCTCAGTGTGTGTGTGTGTGTGTGTGTATGTGTGTGTGTGTTGGTGGGGGGCAGTTAGACGGGATTATTCAGCATGTGCAGTAATGAGAGATATTAAATGTCTGCTATCACAGTGAGTGTGTCACCGCTGAGAAGTCGTGTCTTAATGATCCTGAGATGATGTTCCAGATGTAACGTGAGATTTCCAAAAGTTGCTTTCCCTTTAAAACATGAAAGGCACTTAGAAGACCACCAGTTCTAACCCCACCCATTACCAGCTCACTTCAGACACCACGGCACCTCGTCCAAGGAACCCACAGAAGACGATCGTCCGTCCTCATGTTCAGCACGCGGAGACTTCAGGGTCGATCCATCAAATATTCATTTAATGAGCATTTGAAACTCTTGATGCATCACCAGGAAGAACTGGATTGACTTTGTTAGAGGTGAGTCGTACATTTCGGACACTAGGGGGAGCTCTATCTCCTAAACTCTAACTTGAGGATTTAAATGAGGGGGTTGGGGGATTTTTTTCGGGGATGAACCTTTTGCTGTGGGACTTAGTCCTACGGTTTCCTTATTATGACTGAAGCTTAAACTGAACTTTGAGTTGGTTTAATTATTTTTTCAATAAATGCATTCTTATCAGGGCACATTTGTTTGAAGCTCTCAATGCGTCATTCATTCATTCATTCATTCATTCATGTGATGTTTTTAACGGTTTAAAACATGCTCGACCAAACAATTTGTCATTTCATGATAAAGTTAGATTGTTTAAGATATTCAATTAAAAAATGCCCCCAAAGAAAAAAATAGGCACAGAAATAATTTTTCCATAATATATTTTTTCTCGGTGATGACATTAAAAGGTTAAATAAGCCCCAAACAGGTTCTAAAAGTCTGCTCCTAAAACAAAGAATGACATTCTTGGTGAAGATGATTTCTGAAGGATGCTGTATTTCGCTTTTGAGGCTGAAAAATCATCTGTCTCCAGATTTCTTATGATTCGTCTTACATGAACATGTTTGTCCTTTCGATGCGCAAAGTGAATAATTGCTTCTGTTTCTATGAAAGTTCATGACAGACGACCATCCTCCTCTCCTCCCCACCTCCCCTCCTCTACCCTCCTCTCTTCTCCTCCCCTCCCCTCCTCTATCCTCTCCTCCCCTCCTCTCTCCTCCTCTCCTCGAGGGAATTTGCTGCATCAGCTAAGTGTTGTACTAAATAAATGATTCAGACACTCAGCGGAGAGTCACAGTTGCCATGACAACTCAGCGGGCAGTTGGACTATTTTACTCAGAACAGGCTGCTGGGTGACCACCAGCTGTACGAGGTCACATGACTCTGTGTGCAGGACTGAAGGGGACATGCAAACGTTAATATTAATAATTTCAACACATTTCAGGAAGAGTTCAAAGTTCTTTTTTAGCGTCAGGGGAGTAAATCGGGATGAGTGACATACTTAAGGACACGACTAAATGTGTATTACTGGGGCTAGGGGATTTCACCAGCAACCATCTAATAGGCGGATGACCGCCCTGCCCCTTGAGTCACAGCCAGGGCGTACTGAAATACCGGGTCAATGCTTACCGGGACACACATCTGAAAAACAACACTTGATCTTAGAAACGTGGCCAAGAAGAGAGTCTGAGTTTGTCGAATCGGCTTTTATTTATATGCTGTTGCTTTTTGTAAGAGTCAAATCTTAACCAGAAGAAGCTTTCACTGAGCGCTAAACTCCACCGAGGCCCAACAGAACCCTAGGTTACGGATAGATTCTGGAAGATTCCTCCATTAATGTCTGAGTTTTTACCAGCTTCTCAATCTACCGACAACTCCAGCAAACTGAGTATCTCTCAAATACTCTGTAGCCGCTCGACTCCTTAGCCTTCCACTTCAATGTCTCTGTTCAGCCCACCGAGCCCCACGCTCCACCCCCAAAGGGGTATATATATATATATAAAGATCATGTTATATCGTATTATGATATTATAGTACATGCTAAACAAGGCTGCCAAGTACGGCCTAAATATTTTCTACAGACGCCCACAGAATCAATGTCGACCTTTTGAATTACCGTATAATTTTATTATTTTTTAAATATCAGTATGTTCAAAATCTGTGGAAAATATGATAATAAACATTTTTCCAACATGAAATCATCTTTGTGTGGACCAAAAAATAAAATAGGTTATTAAAATGGCACAGAAACCCATTGATTCTTACCCGGGTCAGTGTGGACCCACTTACAGAAGGGTATAGGGTCCAATCACTCGTTCATCTAAGGGTCAAAGCCTCTCAGAGCAGCGGCGTGGAGGAAGTGTGACCTGAACCTCCACTTGTTACTGCGGATCCCTGACGACGGGTAATTACCCAAGAACGGAGATGAGACTTGGAAAGTGCCAGAAAAATCCCTTAAAGACCCACCGGCAATTAGCTGCGGAGGTCCGTTGAGCGGTAATGAGGCGTCAGAAAACAGTTAAGGGAGGGGGGAGGAGGGGGGAGGAAAGGAGAGATGTAGGAAAGAGAGTGAAAGAGAGAAGTAAGGATGGATGAAGAAAGGAGGATGTGAAAACATTGACGGACAACAGAGGAGTCGTGGGTTCAGGTGGACCCCCAGCTCAAAACCTCTTTGTTGTTTGGAGGTCTCTCAGCCACTCTGCTGTCAGTCATCAACAGGCCGCCGCCGTAAAACCGTACTATCAGTCGTCTCATTAAGAGCAAACTTGAGAAACATGAAGGATCAAACGGCAAAGAAAGGATTCCGTCTCGCTGCAGCGCTCCGAGATCCAGTGAAGACAATCGGCTGAATAACGGACAGGAAACATGTGACCCGCTGAAAAACTGCTGATGTCATTCAAAAACTGTTAAGATTTGTGGTTTTAATCTTATGGCTGATTGATTTATACACCCGAACATACTCATTGTTGTGTAAACCAGCTTACTAATCAATCCTCCACCTACCTCATCACACCTCCACCTGCCTGCCTCATCACTCCTCCACCAGCCTAATCACACCTCCACCTGTGTGCCTTATCACTCCTCCACCTGCCTAATCACACCTCCACCTGCCTGCCTCATCACTCCTCCACCAGCCTAATCACACCTCCACCTGTGTGCCTTATCACTCCTCCACCTGCCTGCCTAATCAGTCCTCCTCCTGCCTTCTCAGAATCCCCTCTTCTCTACATGACACTCGCTCTCCATCGCCGGTACTTCACTCTCTTGATTTATCACTCGGACATGCCGAGCGGCCCCCGCCGATGCAGCCGCCCCCCACCGCAATATAATTCCGTTATTAACGGGAGTCGTGGGCAAACAAACACAATCACAGCGGATGAAGAAGGCGGAGAAAATATATGGAGGAAAAGCTCGGAGGGGAGGATGTGCATGTGGATGAGTAGATGGAGGTAAATTGGGATGGGGAAATAGAAGCCTAATTAAATGCCCACATGCTGCGTGTTTTAGCAAATAAATAAGAAGCAGGAGGCGCCGCACCTCCTCCACTAATCCTAACGAGGCTGCAAACGCCAGAAGAGCCACACGATGAGGAAATCAGCAACTTTCACGTCTACGTACGCCATTACAATATGGAGAGAATAAAAATATTCTTTGAATTAAAATGATGCACTTGGACTAGTGAGATCATTAACGTCTAGAGAGAAGAAGAGGAAGATGAAGATGAAGAAGAAGGTTGGAAGTCAGGTGACGTCAGGTTTACGATTCCTGCCGCTGTACGCGGACAAGTGAGAGCTGAGATGGAATAATAACAGAGTCTGAAATAATTATTCATTCTTGTCTTTGGAACTTCATTCATTATTTCTCTCCAGAACCGGTTACTTAATGATCTACAGCAGCCATGTCAAACCCAGGCCCACGGGCCCAGTACCGCCTGTTACAATTATAATAATAGACCCGCCTGTTACAATTATAATAATAGACCCGCCTGTTAAAATTATAATAATAGTACCGCCTGTTACAATTATAATAATAGACCCGCCTGTTACAATTATAATAATAGACCCGCCTGTTAGAATTATAATAATAGACCTGCCTGTTACACAACTATAATAATATGATAATAGTACCGAGACATAAAACCTCCTAATATTAATAAAATATAGTTAAAAATGAAATTTACCAGCTCATCCTAAGATTTGATTCATATAAATCTCACGTCTTATTTTAAGAAATCTTACCAAACTGATTTTCACTTCTTCTATCGGCAGATCTTTTTTCTTATTAAAAGCTAAAAACACCTTGCATTGTTTTTCCCCAGTGTATTACATTATGAATAATTTATCATTATACCTTTTGTTTAAAACACAGATCATTTGAGTCTGTTTTTTACACTGACTCAGTCTGGATTCAGTTTTTCTCTCCGCTTGAGTTTGAATCCCTGATTTACGGCCAACATGAAAAGTCGATGGGTTTGTTTGGAATTCATGCCCAATCATTGTTTATGTTCGCTTCGCTTGATGGTAGATATCATCGATCTCAGAGACTCCCAAAGTTTATACTGTAAAGGCAACTTTAAGTTTTTATCCACATTCTGACTAAATTGACGCAGAAAGACGATAAATGTGCAGCGGTGAGTTTGTGCCGACGCTCCCAACGCTGAAGATGCAAAACAACACACTGACAAATCTCTCCTCCTCAGCGCCTCCAGATAAACCCCCCCGTGTCCTTATCATGAATGAGAAATATCCTCCTCGCTGACTATCTCGCTGAAGATCTAGGAAAGACTCCCGTCATCAGGCTGGTCCAGAACGCCGACGAAGATGAGACCAGAATGAAGAATCATCCAGGAAAGAGTTGATGAAGAATACTATTAATAAAACATTCTTCTATGCTGTAAATACGAGGAGCTTCAACCTTCAGCTTGACAGGAATGTATCGACACATTACACATATCAGCCACAACATTAAGACCACCGGCCTACTTCTTTCTTTGGCACCGAAGCCGCTTCGCTTGTTCGATCGGAAACCACCGATCCGTATTGTGAATAAAATTGGAATAACAGCTTTATCAGAATGAAATTGCTCCATGTGCAGAACCTGATTGAAATTTCTTTCTGTTTCATGGGGCTAGAATAAGTCTTTGGGAATAACGATCGGAGAGACAGGATACTTCCTGGTGAGTGCGTGTCTGGTGGCGCGAGTCACCGGCACAATGGCGGCTTTTATTGATGTTTGGTTTCATCGCAAATTCTCTACAAATGAATGGGGGAAAGTAAGAAATAATGAACTCAAAAAAAATGTCAGAGAAAAACTGTCATGGGCCGTGATCGACCGAAACCACAAGCTAATTAAAAACTGCTTGATTAACTTAGAAGTTTTAGTTTCTGTTGATGTTAAACGTAACATTTCTGGTGAGTGACATGACCTGAAAACGACATGTTAGGTAAAACCACTCTAGTGTACCAGTAAGGCTTTACTCTATAAAATAGTTTTGGAGTAATGGACAGAAACAGTGTTTTTCAAGAAAAAGACTCCCCCTAGTGAGTAAAATATGAACTACGAGAGTGAAATATGATATTTACAAGCAGATCAACTCGACTCGATTCATATTCATTAAATTTGGACTGAATCCAACGGTTGAGAAAACATTTGAAGATAAAGCCCCCCCCCAGTGTAACAAACATACAAATGACCTTTGCCAAAATCAATCCAGTTCTTCCTCACACTGAGGTCCATGCGGGTAAAAATTTGAAAACGATCCATGGAATTTGATATGGAGTTATCAAAGGCCCCCGTGATGATTCTATAATATCCCTAACGTTTTGGGGATACAAATATTCTCTATGGAAAGATTTTAGTCGGGCGTCCATGACCGGGGACACCCAGCAAGGACCACTATTTTGGAGTTGCTCAGGCCCAGTTGTCTAACTATCATAAGGCTCAGATTTTCACTCTTGCCCATTTTTCCTGCTTCCGACACTTCAGGAGAAAATGTTCAATCTCTGCCTCATATTATCCCACTCTCTGCCAACCGGACTATCAAAGTTATTCTCGAGTGTTTATAATGTTATGGCTGAAGGGTGTGTAGTAAAACATCCAGAAAGAAGGAGCTCCAACCTTAATCTCTCAATAAGCACTCAGTTCCGCTGCTGTTAGAGAGTTGATTATCTCTGACTGGTAAAAGTGAATCATCGTCATTCTTATTGTTTAAACACGGTGTTGACACTGAAATAAATGTCAGGTAAAGGAACGCTGTGAAAGCAGAGACCATTAAGATCCTACAGAACCATTAAGCTGTTATTATGCTGCTGCCTTTGTCCTGCAGAATAATCTGTGCTGAGGAGAAGGTTGTTTGTCGCTGCTGAAGGAACAGAAGAGCAGAAAATAAAAGTTCAGGAAATACCGCTCTGGATCCGTGTTCTATCTGAACTGTTGGACAAAAAAATAGACAAATCAAGAGTCGGGAGGCGCGATAAAACCAGAAAAGACAAAGTTAACACCCGTAAGGCCAAAAGAAGCGTCGGAGGAACGACCCCGAAAAACGTTCAGCGCAACAAACTTAATCACACACTTCAGAATTAATCCCCCCGAGGAACATAGCAAGTTTCAAGAAGTGAAAGTTAGCAGAGCGGCTAAAGCTAGCGGGAGCTCGGAGCCCTGAAATCCCTGAACAAAGCCAACATAGAACTTATAACAGAATGAACAAGGCGTACAAAGTTTTATTTACACTTCAAAATGTCGTACAATTGTTTAAAGAAACGCACCGCGGGGAAGATGGAGGGTACATTCATCTCACCAGGTCAGAATACATACACAACGCCGACCAGCCTTACATTCACTGTAATCCTTCAAAATAAGAGCACTTCAAATACATCATGTCATTTCTCTCCTGACAGACAATAAAGTTTTTCAGATTTCTGGTATCTGAAAAGTTCTCCATGATTTCTCAGCTGTTCGTCCGCTTTTCTCCAAATATGGTGAAAATGAATCGACTGGAGGAGATTTATCCTCTTTATGTCATTTTTTACTGTAAAAGCTCATAATTCTTTTTCTATTTCTCAAAAAACTGTTTTTCGGGTATAACATTTAATCTGATGAGTTCAATCAGGCGTTCCTCTTTCTGTTGGGGATGTCAGTGTCGGTAATTTTCCATCCATGACATCATCCTTCCTCCTCCTCAGTTTCTCGGCTTTGAGAGGAACCACTTTTACTGAAAGTCCTTCATTGGTTGCTTCCCTCAGTGATTTACTTTGTCTCATTTGTTCCTCTCATCAGCCTCTCCTGATTGGAACATTCTCTGACAACCATCCACTGACTGCAGGAAACATGGAGGAGACATTTGTGTATGGAAATGTGAAGTGCCTTAAATCTTCGCTCCTCCGGCGGCGTGAACGTAAGTGCGGTGGGCTTCTGAGAAAAAAGGTCCCCTCCTTGGCGTTTGATTTATGGCCTCAGTAAACAGCCTCCTAATGACTTTACGATCCTAATCTCTGCTTTCAACTCTTCTTCAATACGGCATCATGTTCAATTTGTACATTTTGGCACCATTTGGAGTCAAACAGATGACTTTGTTCTTCAGTGCGTTGCGACCTTGTGGTTTAAAAGTCGCTACCGCAGCGCATCCTTGATGCTAGCGTCGCGACTAATTGAATTTTAATCTCAATAAAAAATTGTGGCTTCCCACAATGAAATTAACATGATCCAGCAATGCCGATGTTAAGAATGCATCCCCCGCCCACGCAACACTCAGCCGCAAAGGCAATCCTGCTCACGCTACTGCCGGACCAATCAGAGCTGTCCGGGTCATAACTAGGTCCATCTTGGACCACGCCTACCTGTGGAAACATTCCCAGGATGCAGTGCACACCAGAAAGGTTTAAAGTTGTGTCTGTGCTGCAAAACAACGTTATAAGCTTCAAATAGACCAAAAACAGCTGAATGATGAATGACATCTATCAGTCTTCCATATCAACACTGATCACTCGTGAAAGCAAAAGCTCTGATGCTGGCGTGTTAAACCATTGATGCCAGGTGACTTTGGCAGGTCGCAGAAATACTTCATTAAAGACCCCCGCTGCAACGCTACAGTTGATTGACCATTTTGTCCCATTTCAAATCCCGCCACAGTGCTGACAGTAAATTAACCGATGCAAACCGGACCCTGCAGTCAACAAACAAATAACAACCGTCAATAATGACTTTTTTAAAACTTTTTATCAGCGACCGTGACAGCGAACACAACACACTGCCCTTCATTAACTTATACTTATAATTATACTTATTTGGGGATTTCTAAGGTGACTTAAGTAACTTTTGTACACCTTAAAAACATCTTCTCTTCAATGGCTTTCTCTCCTAGACTTCTCCAGACTTTCTTCTCTCTGCAGGCTTCAGTTTAACGTTCAGAGTAATAACACAGTAATAGCATAATAATAACATAGCTATAACCAGTAATAACATAATAATAACATAGTTATAACCAGTAATAACACAGTAATAGTGTATGTTTGCGTCAGCATTCCGATAAGAGTTGTGGTCAAATGTTTTTTACATTAGTAAGGTGAAAATACAACACTGTACTTATCATTTTTTATAACCAGGAAGATGTTGTTCGAGTATTGATAATAAAAAATAATACATTTAAGGTGCCTTATCTTACCCCAGAGATATAGCCGGCCAGGAAATAATTAGGCCTCTACATTATTGTTTTTTATGTTGACTAGTTTGCCGGCCTTCGGCAGACGGGCCATCCTCGACCTCGATTGTATTGATAAAATCCATAATCTCGTTCAAAGACAAATGTGTTCAAGGTTCTATTATCACAGGTGCAAAAGAGGCAATACTGACCAACGGAATACATAAAAACAGCCTGCTGGGTTTGTTTATGCTAGAATAAGGAAGAAAAAGAAAAATCAATAACAATCCAATCATCTGAGGAGTGTTCTCTGAGCAAATAGCCCCGCTATTCAATTGTGGTTGAAAATGAAAAACTGATTTGGGTAGCGACAAAAGTTTGATAGCTGTGAGCCCGCCAAGATTTATAATATGAAGTTAAGCAAAGACAACAACGGCGCTCAAACAGAACATTCTTTAACCGCACAAATTCTTAGACGGATGCAAGAGTTCTCTGTTTTAGAAAAGGCTTCAGGGTCGTGACCTTCAGAAGTATCGGGTCTCCAAAGCATTTGCAGATTTTGGTTCTGGTCACACAGCTGAACTAAGTCGATGCTGTCGTCCATAACATCAAGGACATTTCAACGGAAATTGTAGAAGTAATGCCCCTGATTGATCTCCTCAAATTAAATGTGAAGAATGAAAAACAGTGATTTTCATAAAAATAAAAAAAAAGAAGCTCCTCCTATTGAGTAAAATGTGATTTATACAAGAAATTCTCCTCAAGTCGATTCAAGTTCACCAAATTTGGATCAAATCAGACCAAAAGTTGGGAATTTGTTAGGAAAGCCGTGTTTTATTCCCCCTAGTGAGTCAAATATGAACAACTGGAGTAAAACGCAATTCGTACAAGATGGATCTCCATCCGTCGATTCACAAGCTCCAAATTTGGACTAAATCGGAGCGACGGTTGAGAAATGATGGGCCACAATGTTTCCAGAGATAGAGCCTCTAGTGTGGGAAATATACAACCGACCTTTCCTAAAATGAATCCAGTTCTTCCTCACACTGAGATCTATTTGTGTATAAACTTTGATTGAAGAAAGACTTTTCTAGTGACGCTGTTAAAATAAAGGATGTGCAGCGGCAGACGGCGTTGATGAAGATAATAGCCTCAACTTTTCCGGGGGTATAATTATCAAACAGTTTGGAAAACATCATTCAGCTCGATTATCTGTATCATCTTTTCCAAGCTTATGACCACATTGTAAATTTCCACCCTGCTGGACACACCTGTGATTCCTGGCTGCTCTGCCCTCCAGAACACTCACAGGGGAGTGGACTGGATTTATCCCAGGCAAACACACACTCCACCACACACCCACACTGAGACCCACACTGAGACCCACACCTCCCATCACAACAACCCATCAACATCATCCACAACGCCAGATGAGCCACTCAGACATAATTACTCCCTCTTGGCGTTGCCTTTTTATTTTTATTTTTTGCAGGCCGACCGTTAACCTTGAGTGTCATCTGACCAACAGCTTGTTTTATCGGTCCCGGCCCTTTCCTTTCACTGCTTGTCAAACATAAAATGCATCGGCAAACATGGCATGGAACCCCGCAGGTAGCTAAACGCCGTTCAGCCTGAGATCAGCGGCCATCTGGAAGGTTAGGGGAACGTCACAGTCGCGGCGTATTAGCAGGAAGAATCCCAAAAACACCTGCCGTCAGGAGGGGGAATAGCGGCGAGGCATGACTGAGCACCAGAAGCTGAAAGTTAAGCCTGAAAAATTGCAGGATTCATCAATTTTATACGACTTTATTACTTTCCGACCTAAAAACTCAAAATCTTACCGAGACTATTTGTCTGATTTCCTATCAAAGTATCTTGATTTAAGACACAATCATTGAACAAGTCAAATTTCCCTGAGATATAAGGATCTTGTTTTTAGGCCAATGAACATTCTTGTTTGTTCAAAGAATCTTGAAAATATCTCAAAAGCTCAAATTGAGTATTTCCAGCTAACTTAAAGAGAAATCCATCTCAAAGTGTTGAATCATTACTGTTCAATCTTATTTAACGGTCTTAAATCTAGAATCTGGGTCACTACTTAATAGAAAGAAACTTTATTAATCTCCAGTGTAAATTTCTGGTCAAAAACAAGAAATAACAATACAAACAAAGAAAATCTGAAGTATTACCGGCTGATTCTGAGGCACAAAACGACCTAATATTAGTAAAATACAGTTAAAAATAAAATTTTCCAGCTCATTTCAAGATGTCCTTTATCTAAATCTCACATCTTATTTTGTCTATTGGCAGATTTATTTTTTACTTATGACACTCAAATAAAACCTGCCATTCATAATTTTGTAATTATTTTTGAAGGTGTTTCTGTTCTAAACAGAAAAAAGAAAAGCAGAGTTTGCAGCAGGTTGCTATGGTTTCCAGCGACGTTCCTCCTGATGTTTCCCGCAGCAACATTAGCGGTGTAATTGTGATTATGGGTCTTAAAATGGTGGAACCTGCCTCTCAGCTGCCACTCAGGAACCCCAGAAGCTATTATTGCTCTTCCAGGTGCTGTAATCATGGCTCCGACCCGGTACATGGACTCCGGCGCAATTATCGACTTATCTGTGGCCGAAACGCTTTCATCCTGGAGGCTCGCTGGAGCCAGAGGTCGACCCACCAGGTTCAACACACTGATGGGAGTAAGCTGTTTTTTTCTGTTTGTAGAAGCGCGGGTGGAGTTGGAATCGCGAGATTGGTCAACTAATCCGAACAATTAATTAGGCCGACGCTGTTTTCCCCCCAAAAAGCCCTCGATCCCCTGCGTTGTTCGAGCAATACTCCTGAATTAAGTGTGATGTTATGTCAGAAAAACAGTGTTTTTGGGAAAAAGCCCCTGTCTAGTGTGTAAAATATGAACTATTAGGGCAAAATATGAACTATCAGGGCAAAAGATGAACTATTCGAGTAAAGTACAATCTTTAAAAGATGAATCTCCCCACCTCGATTCATACGCGTGAAATTTGGACCAAGTCGGACTAACCTCTATAAAGTCCTGTCCTAAAAACTGTGTTTTCGTAAATAGAAAAGCTCCTCCTAGTGAAGAAGATAAGAACTATTAGAGTAAAATATGATGTTTACAAACAGATCTCTTCCAGTCAAAATCAACCCTGTTTTTCCTTTTTACGAGAAGGAGGCAGAGTTGAGTGCTGAATGAAATGGAAGCGGGATGACGAGCGCGAGAGGACGGAGGGAAACTCACGGAAGGCTGTGTAGAGTTCGTGAAGGCTCAGGTGTCCATCGTTGTTGTAGTCGTCATAACGCAGCAGGTCCTGCATGGTGCACTCCAGGAAGCTTTCCTCCAGGTGCTCCTTCATGGAGATCTGACAGGAGAAACAAACGTAGAGCAGAAAAACACATTTATATATATAGATGTATACATAATGTGTGGCTCTGCAGGAAAAATTCAATTCAGGTCTTTTTATTTTTGCCTTCCATGATGATTCTGTAGAAATAAGAATCTGACATTTGAAAGCACTTTTTGATTTTCACCAGGCCTAGTTTATGGATCCAGTTCATTCAGCCGGTTCAATGGGCCGGTTTAATATGTAATCTCTCTTTGAAGTGTTGTTGTTTCTAATCGCTCACAGTTTAAGGGAATATCTTTGCTCTTCATCGCTCCTGACTTCATCCTGAGATGTCGATCACAGTTTAAAGCAAGTTAATGTTTGAACTAAAACACATTTAGTGGCTTTAAAGGGAGTCAAGGCGTCCTTTAATTTCAACAGGATGGAACACATACACAAGGCCGACCAGCCTTACTTCCATTGTAATCATTCAAAATGAGAGCACTTAAAATAAGTTACTCATTATGATTTTAAAACTTTAAAAGGAAAAATAAATTGGAATCAGCCAAAGTCGGTACCGCCTGTTCAGACTAAAAAAAAGAATACTGCAATCGGTCCACCTCTATTATTTATACTTGCTTAGCCTGATAAAAACACTATAAAAGTAACTGGGGAGAGTGAGGCGGCCGTTCGTAGGTAATTCACTCCCGTAAAGACTTTGCCTGTTCCAGTAAAACGATGACGTCCAGCTCGTTAAGACCTTCGGGGTACAAACATCCATTAAGAGGCTTTGATGTAACCTCGACTTCTGCAGCAGGTAACATAACACTTTATTTAAATAACCTTTTATTCACCAAATGCAAATAAAGCAGGTGAATCACAAAACAAGTTTGGGATCTTACTGGTCTTGTTGTTCTGCACCTGTCTGGTTTCCCCATCGCCCCCATCTATCCCACCACATGTTCAAGAACGTCTCCTTCTCAAACCATCCAATGACTCGGTTCATAAACACAATGTTGAAGAACGAGACCAGAGAGAACCTCAAAACATATAGATCCAACCTGACACTTATAATCTGAGCTGGAGCTGAACATGCAATTCTGTCTTCTTCATGTCCTGGTGCCATGAAGATATTTTTATCTTATCGGGGAAAAGTCGGAGGTTATTATGGAATCGTCTTCGCCGCCACCACAACATCCTTAGTGTTAACGCGGTAACTCACAAACTACGGCATGGATCATTTTCATCTTCAATTTTAAACTCAAATAGATCTGTGTGCAAGGAAGAACTAGATTGATTTGGGGAAAGGTCGGTTGTGTATTTCAAACACTAGGGGGGGCTTTATCTCCAAAAGGCCATAATTTCTTAACTGTTTGTCCAATTTAGTCCAAATTTGGTGCAAATTAATCGACCTGAGAAGTTTCATCTTAAATGTATCATATTTAATTATAAAAGCTCATATTTTATCCACTAGGGGGAGTTTTTTATGAATAACACAGCTTTTCTTGACATTACTCAAAGATCATTTTTCAAATTTCATAGCCACATAGAACTAAGTTTCAGGAAGAACAGGTTTGATTTGGGGAAAGTTCGGTTGGTTGTTTCAGACACTAGGTGGAGCTGTATCCCCTCAAAGTGTTCAAGCCACCATTTGCAACAATTGGTCCAATTTGGTCCAAATTTGATGCCTCTGAATCGACTGGAGGGGATCTATCTTCTATACATCATATTTTAATAACTACTCTAGTAGTTATATTTTATTCAGAAGGACTTTTTGGATTGGGTGCAGCACAGGTCTACTTTTATTCATGCAATGATTTTAATTTTAAAATGACAGTTTGACTCTGCTGTAACATTTTTACAACAAGGTCATCTTTTAGTCAAAATGCCTGAACATCCGGCCTCCATGTTTGTTCCTCTCCTCCGATCGATTATCTATGGAGCGGCTCATGGAAGATTAGAGGGAGGACTTTTTTCTCCCTTTGCTGCCTGCGGCGTCGGCCTCCGCGTGTTTGCTGACACGCGCTGAACTGAACTGTTCTCCAGCATTTGAATCAAACATTTCAAACCCAAACCACTTCACCCTCCGTCTGTGTCAATAGATAAACCCACATGTCGGAGAGAGAGAGTCCGGAAGGACCACCAAAAATTCAAGTCGGAACTCCTTTGATCCTTAAACGCATCATTGCTATGATACCAAAGTTGTGAATTCCCACAGGGAACGAATGCCTCGTGTGAATGTTTCCCTTCAGCATGTCAGCCTTTAGTTATTGCCAGCTGTGACCGATCAAAATGTTTTGGCTGGATCCTTCAGTGCAGCTCTGCCGGTTTGGGATTTTATTATTATTGTTATTTCTAGCGCCAGGCCCAGAAAAACAAAAAATCACTTGATCTTTTTCATATTTCAAGACGACCTGATGCGTTCCTCATTTACGGCCGCGTGGAGATTGATAGAAGATTACTGGGGCGGTTTTTCAGCCTATATTTAGTCCCGCTCATTAATTCAACATCTACAAATCGTGTTTTTTTCCTTGGCGTCATGCAGCCACTCTATTTCCACTCGCACATTATTAAAGAAAAAACCACGGCACTTTTTAAAATGAGACATTAAGACAATTTACTCTCCCCGCTTGCGGTGAGTCAGCAGCGACTCCATCACGGTTCACCGCGTCCTGGCAATGAGGAGCGGCGCATTGGTTGGGAGGGGTCTAATTAACAACCGTCTCTGATGCCCATTTCCTGATACCAGATGATGCCCACAGTAATTTCATTTCCTCATCCTGCAGATGTCAAAGCCAGTCCCTTCCACCGTCCGCCTCGACTGTTTCCTGTCACACCCCGGTGCCATTAAAACCTCGATTATCATTTCTCATCGTTAAACAAGGTGATTAATTGTTCCCGCCACATGTCACCTGCCAGTACGAGCAGCGAGTCTCGCATCTTCAGAGAATATGAAGCCTGATTTCTCTCCGTTTAAAGAAATCTTTCCCCCTGCAGGATCAACTTTAAGACCTTTTTAAGACCTCTATGTATGTCATTTAAGATTTCACGTCCAAACGGGCAAGAAGGTACTAAAAATGTGAAGGAAAACTCTAATTTAGTCACCGAAACGCATTCCTTTCAGTCGTTTTCTAGTTTTGTTCCAGGTTTTCACAGTTATATGGAGTTCAATCAGAAAGACTATCCTCTGGTGCACCCATATCACTCTGTTAACCTCACCCTCCACTCAAGCCCAGTCTCAGTTACCTGCTTCACGGCCTGAGGCACCACCTCATATCGGCTTCACTCATTCAAGAAGCCTCATCCGTCCAACCACTGAGTCACGCCTGGATGATGAGGTCATCACCATCAGCTGCTGTCTCCAGTATGACTCAATCTCCATCCATCATGTTCTTTCATGCTGCTGGTTTGAGACTCCTCCACCTCGCCATCTCCGCCTATTCGTAGATCCATCATCATTTGTCTGCCTCAGCAGAGTCATCAGCCACCACCACCATTTTCCAGACACCATACGGGGGGCGGGGCATTCCTGCTGCTGCTGCTCAGTGCAGAGACCCTTTGATCAAAACTTCCCCGAAGAGTTTGAGCACCAAAGACTTTCTAACCAGCTCATAAATCATTCATCTGTAATTATTTATTTATTTATTATTAATCTTCATTCTCCGTCGTCTCTGATTGAACTTAATTTAGTTTTCAATTATGAGATTCACAGTTCTTTAACCAAAGGTAATTAAACTTTCATTTTTCTTTACTCCAACATTAAGTCAGATGAAAGGAATGTCTGCAACGTTACTTAGCCTTAAGCTTTCCGCAAGGTTTCTCCGTTAGTCAGCACGCCGTTCCCTGTGATCACATGTCACACGAGGGCGTGCTCCGCTAAATTCTATCCGGGGAACGCAGTTCTTCCCTCGTGCTTTGGGTTTATAGTTTTCTTATGGCGGCTCAGACAGACAGACAGAGAAACTTATGAAAGCAAGATAATGTATTTCCTTTAGACAGACAGACAGGTAGACAGACAGACAGAGAGAAAGACAGGTAGACAGACAGACAGACAGAGAGACAGACAGAACAATCCCCACAGGAGAAATTCAGTCGTCACAGCAGCACAAATAAAACCTTCCGAAAGTAATGTGAATTAATTTTTTTATTTGAATTAATTTTTGGTTTTCACTTTGTTTAAGACAATTTTTTCATTCCAAAAAGACGTTTTATCGGATTTTCAAGTCATTTTAAGGTTTTTGGAATTTGGACTTTTAAAGGCCCGACAGAAATAACACTTAACCGAAAACTGTAAATGTCTTGAATGAGCTTTAAGAAGTTCTGGATGAATGTTCTGGTGAATATCCCTTGGATTGTTCAAATACCAGATGTGACCTTTACATCTAACATGACCTTTTGACTGACAGACTCACCTTGTCCAGCTCTTCACTGACCACCCGGCCGTTCTGGTCCTCATCCATGTACTTAAACATGGCGTCCACCAGCGTTCGCTTCTGCTCCATGTCCCTCTGCTGGTTCTGCTCTCCAGCCTTCAGAACCTTTGGTTGCATTTCCAGCAGCATGTTCTTCAGCCGGTTGTACTCCGACATGGTGCAGGCGTTACCTATGAGAGCAGACACAGATGTGGAGATGATCATTTTTAACCTCGGTTAAACAGTTTTGGCGATAAATTTCCCCTTAGTGATGAAAATATGTAACACAATCAATCCAGTTCTTCCTCGCACTAAGGATCGGCGGCAGATACGGACCAGACATTGAGGATTCCACAATATTCCCGACTTTTCTGGGATATAATCCGAAGAGCCGAAATCTTTCCACTGTAGCTGTGAGTGGGATTAAATGTGTTTTGGTATTTTATAGAAGGAGAATAAAAGAGAGCATGAGGGATACAAAATGTGTGTATTTGTGTACGCGTGTGTTTGCCCTTGAGTGTTTACTCATTTGGAAAAAAAAGTGCATTTTGTTTTCTTTGCATAATATTTGCAAGTGCTTTTCCGGTGCAGGGGGTCCAATTAATTCCAAGTAATCCTTGAATCCACTTGAAAACAAAAGGTAAACATCCTCATTTAAAACCCTTCATGCCTCTCGTCTTCCTTCGGGATGGGATTAGAGCTCATGCTCGGAACCAGACCGGGTCGTCGCCTCTGCCTGATCAGGGAACAGCAGACCACAAATTCTGCAAAAACCCATACGGTCCCACGCTGCGAGAGACTCAATCCAAAACAGAGAACAGGCAAATTGAGGAACGACACAGAGGAGGAGACGTGATTTTGTGTTCTGTTCCTCGGTGTTCTTCCTGTGCCTCGGCAGAACCTGGTTCTGGTGCCAGCGTGAGACGTGATGACAGACGGGAGAAAGAAGACACAATCACGGCGATGAGAGACCCAAATATGGAAGAATCTCTATGATGAATAAATCATGACATGAACCCCTGCCTGATCGTTGCAGAGCAGAACCCCCCCCCACTGAGAGAGCATGGGAATGGATGCCATGCCCCCCCCCACCTACAATTAAACCGCTGTCTCAACTAATGAATCAGAGCAGAGTCAGACGACATGACGGCGAGGCCAAGACACAAAAGTTTAGTTTCAGTCCCTGCTTTTGGTTCTGATCCGGTTGCAGCTGGAGGCGCTGCCAGAACGCATCTATGGTTTGGATCAGAAGCGTCGCAGCTTCACAAGGTTCTTTCAGAGAGCCTCCAGCAGACAGACAGCGTCTCCTGCTGAGGTACTCCGTGTCAAAGTGCATATTAAAGAGGCGCCATTTTTGATGTTTCTGTATTTAACGGTACCGGAGCGTGTGCAGCCCAGAACTACTGAACGCGAGGGTCGTTCATCGGGGAAGACTCCTGATGTTTGGAATACATTCATTAATGACTGAGTCTGTAACACAAACAAACTACAACGATTGAAAACACTCAGATAACGTTAATAATTATGTCACCAACAGGACGGATGAAACGTTTCTTTTCTCTACCAACAAACCTCTCAGTATTCAAACATTGACAATAATGATATATTTGAATTTCTGGGTTTATTATTATATTATCTGAAAAAGCCTTACTCTGCAAAAACTGGAAACCAATCAGCTAAAATCATTCACTCATAATCAGCTAATCAGTCTGAAACTAGTCCTACGCTGTCGTCCTCCACAGCAAGGGTATATGCCTGAGAAACCCCCAATCCCCTGCGTTGTACAAGCGATCCCCTGATTACAGTCCTCAACTTAAATTAAAGTTAAGTCCTTCAAATAACGTTTTTTGTAAAAAAAAAAAAAAAAGGGCTCCCCCTATTGAGTAAAATACTACTAGTGTAAAATATGATAATTGTAAGTCCATTCATTTTCACCAGATTTGAAAAAATCTGACCGACGGTTTCCAGAAATGCCCTACATAAAAGTCAGACGTAAATTTAACAATTTAAGAAACATAACTGATTTAGTCTATCTTTCGTCTGTTCGCCACAGCCGATCGTCTGTTTCCATGCATAGTTTCCGCCGGCTCCCTGCTGGCTAACAGAACCAGTAATGGTCCTGGTGAACCCAGACCCGGATTCATACCTGTTTGGTAATCAGTTTCCTGTTCCGAATTCTGATTAGACATAGATTTTAAGCCGGATGTCTTTTTCTTGACGCAACCCTCTGCATTTATCCGGGCTAGGCCGGCACTAGAGGTCCGCTGACATGTGACCTCTGAGTGACTCGGTTGATCAAGTCCATTTTATATCCCACGTAATTTACAGTAAAGCAGAAGTGGGTCTGGGTTTCTTTTTTTTGAGGTTAAAAAAAATCTGTGAAGATGAGTTGAGTGACAAACGAGAGGAAAATCCAAATGAAGCAAGAGGCGACTAAACATATTCATTTATTTATTTATGTGTACGATTATGCAGAACGTCCCCAAACAGTCGGACGCTGTTGTCTCCACTCAAACAGGCATGAATAATGAGGACCGGGGACGAGTTTGAGCAGCAGATTAGAAGACATTTGGTGCTCCAGTGTTCAGCAGCTGTTCCCTGCTTCTTAAACGGTACGGACCCAATCAGAAGGACTGGAGCGACGATGTTGGGCCCGTCTTTCCTTTTGATACATTTCTGTTATCTCAAAGACAAAAGCTCCCCAAAGAATTTCATTCCTGGCATCTTTGCTATCCAGCTGGGCTACATAAATGAAATCGTCTCAGACGAGTACCAACAGTCACGCATGGACACACGTACACACAAGACGCCCCGACGTCACGACACCGCTGACCTCGACTACGACGGCCCTCCCCTCCGCCAGCAGGCGGGTAAGTCAAGGTCTTGGCTAAACCCCTGTTCATGTTATTCCACGGAAGGGGAATGAGGCGTGAGATGGATCCGACATGAGGGATCATCACCTAGCTGTCATCCCCGTCCCCGCTCTGGAAGGACGGACGCAAATGAACACCCCGACGCTGATTTACATCTCCTCATCATATACGGACAGAACAATCCACTCCGACTGATTTTACAACCACGAGAATCCCAACGGAGGGAAACATTCTGAAAACGGTTCTCCCTGTAAAAGGAAACTGGTATTTGAAGGCACTCCTATGATTGAACAAGGAGACATCTTTGCCGGCGTTCCTGTCCTGACGGAGGAGTATCGAGGTCGTAAATTACGCCTGACCTCCTCAGGAACGCCTTCTACCTTCCGACCGCGGAGAGTAAATGAACGTTACACTTGGATATAACCGTGATTCACGTTCTCTTCCCCCCCGGCGGAGTCCACGTCCTCTGATACGGTCTGTCTTGGTCTGCTGAGCGCAGCGGCGGCGGAGAAGTATCCGTCTGTATTAGAGCGCTTCCACCCCCGACTCTAACGCTGCTTTATCGTCCTACAGGGACCGGGACTCCCTTTATCGCGCGTTTGAAATGTTAGCTGCTTAAGTGAGTGATCCGAAGCTGCTCGCACCACGGACGCCCAATGTCCCGGAGACGCCTCCTCTCCGGCTCTGGGAGCGTCTTCTGAGAAGACACTCTATAAATGTCGGGGAGAGGAAAAGGGAGGGAACGTGGTGGAAGTTAAAGAAGAAGAAAAAGACGTATGGAAGGATCTACTACAGGAAAGATGTAACCTTCTGGTTCTTCTGCTGCTACGCAGATGAACAACTGTAATGTATTTATGCAGAAGTCTGGGAATCGGTCCGCATGAGGGGTCCGCAGCTGCGATGGCAATCGCCATCGCAGCTGCGGACCCTTCATGCGGACGCGATAACCCAAAAACTGTTTCATGGATCCTTTTCTAATTTTTATACTCCAATAGACATTAGTGTGAGGAAGAAATTAATTGATTTTGGGAAAGGTTGGTTGCATATTGTCGCCACTAGGGGGATCTTTGTCTCCAAACTTCACAGTTTTCAGGAAATCATTTCTCAACCGTTGATCCGATTTGGTCTAATTTTGGTGCATAAGAATCGACCCGCCCCCAACTTGCATTTGTCATATTTTGCTGTCGTTATTTTTTATTTAATTCATAAACTGAATTGATACCAGGGAACCTAAAAATCTTGTTTTATTCCTGAACCCAGGAAAACTAGTTAACTGTATTTATCTTCATCATTGAGTCACTCTGGGATCTGATCCTAGAGCAGACTGATGACCTCATAGAAATAATTGGGTTGAGTCACCGTCGACTGTTTGAGATATTTAATGTGAGGACTTCAATCAGGGGGGTTGTTTGAACGACGTGGGGGATTGGGGGGCTTTTTTTGAGTTTTAAAATGGAATATGCAGTCAGTCGTAATGTAATTTAATAACCTTTCCAGGAAGAAGCATAAAGATTCTCTTCTCGTATAGGATCATAAAAAAGAAAGGTTCAAAGCTCTGCAAGACGCTGCGAGAAGGAATCTTTTATTTAACAGAACATGCAGGAATTACGGTCCGTCTTTAAGGTTAAAGTCAGTTTAACAAGATCTGAGCTTCTTAATTTACATCCTGTAGAGTCGGGACGGATTATGCCAAGACGTAAAACTTAAAAAACTGCTGTGGAAAAAGTAGAAACCATCCAGGTCTGACCTGATGAAAAAGCCACTCCTCGATAGAAGAACCGGGCCTTTTGTGGTCCAGTGGATGGAATCCGTTTGTTCTGATAAAATAATTCACGCATCCACTGCAATTCAGATGAGTGTGAAGAAAAGCAGCTCGAACTTTCTGCTGTTCTCAGCCACGGCTTAAAAAGACGGAAGGAGAGGAGGCATCAATCCTTCAGAAGATGGAACCTCCTCACAACGGCCTCCAGGATGGAGGAGGGTTGTGTGTTAAATTGATGTCTGCCGGACCCCCCCCAGCTGAAACGCTGGGATTATTTACTGTCAGACTGTCCGTGTGCTGCTAATACGTGACGGCGGCGGACCTCCCTCGCAGATAATTATGAATATGATGGACGTCCTCTGCTCCTGAGGGCAACAAGGTCTAAGTGAGCTGAGACAATCTTGGAAGGGCGGCCCGAGTCACAGGAGAGCGCCGTGTTGCATAATCGCCGCTGGCAGCTGTTTAAACCGGCTTACTGTGAGCTTCATAATCTAGCAGCCGTACGAGCGTGACTGCTGTGACGGAGCCCTCAAATCCTTTAAAGTGACGCCTTTCAATATTCATACATATCACATCGCATTTTAAAGTTTGTACACACGGCAGAAACAGCCACTCCGGTAAGAAGACAAATATTCTTGAATCACAGAATTTATTATTGAATCAAAGACAATAAATTAATTTCCTGATTCCAATTTTCCTTTTTTTTTTTTTTTTTTAAAGCATGCCATTACTTCTGGATGGAACTGTAGACACTTCAAAAGTAATTACTTTAAGTGCTGACTTAAGATGTCTATGAAGAATTGGGAAAAACGCTTAAATACACCTCTGTGGAGCAGAACATTGCTAAATGATTCATAAAATCATTACTCTCCGATAATAACAGGAAACGGGGGAACTCTGCTCATGCAGAAAAATAATGCGACATCGACGGACACGATGTGGGTGATAAACCGTTCGAGCGTTCAATTGTTCAAAGATGCTGCAAGCTGGCCGGTTGACGTGGAAACAGTTGATGCTTCGCTGTGTTTTTATATCACTGGAAGATAAATATCCATCACCATCTGAGAGCGCCTGGAAGGAAACAATGACTGTTTGTTTTGGTTTCTGCAGACGAGTCTGCCATTTTCTGGGAAGGGTTCCGATGAGAACCATCAGGTAAGAAAACTATCCAAGCCTCGTTTTTAAGGAAACGTTTATGTGATAATTGAGATTGTTTCTCCTGTTGAACGTGATAATTGTGAGGCAGCGGCAGAAAATGGTCACTTTGCACTGGCAGCGTTTTACGGGCCTGTAGAGGAGCCAAACAACCCGAGAAAGGATTCTATAATAATAATAATAATAATACATTTAATTTATAATGCACTTTACATTTGGATCAAATCTCAAAGTGCTACAAAGTAAAAGCAGATAAAAGCATAAATAAAAAATAAAATAATAACT